>JANIWD010000094.1:0-58824 GCA_030557875.1 Candida neerlandica | reverse complement strand
GTATCGGTTTCACCAGCTGGATTAGTAAAAGTGTGAGTAGTAGCTGCAGAACCGGTGATGGTGTGGGTGACAGTTGGGTTTGGTGGAACAACAATTTCAACAGTATCGGTTTCACCAGCTGGATTAGTAAAAGTGTGAGTAGTAGCTGCAGAACCGGTGATGGTGTGGGTGACAGTTGGGTTTGGTGGAACAACAATTTCAACAGTATCGGTTTCACCAGCCGGGTTGGTGAAGGTGTGGGTAGTGGCAGCTGAACCAGTGATGGTTTCAGTGACGGTTGGGTTTGGAGTTGGTTCTTGAACAATCACTGTATCAACGGAATCATTGGAAGCAGTAACAGTAGTAGATGTTGTAAATGTTCCAGTCCAAGGTTCGGTCACAGTTGTAGTGATATGATATGGGAGGTCTTTAATAACAGTAGCAGTACCCCCAATAGTTCCTGTGATGGTGGTGTATGATGTAGTGACTCCAACATATGAAGTAGTGATGGTAACAGTTGGGACTGGAACAATAATATCAATGGTTTTTGTCTTATCGACACCTGGGACGAAAGATTGGGTGGAAACGAGGGTTTTAGATTGAGTACCAGTGATGGTGTTAAGGATAACAACAACACCGTCTGAATCAGGATCAGTATTAGTGTAACCACTCCATTTCACATTTATTGAATCATCTTTAGAAGTCCCACCAACACAACGGTACTTAGCAGTGTATTTGACAGTATATTGTGATGATGGAGCTTTAACCAAGGCGTCAATATAGGGACGGTAACCAGCTGGAATGTTTGTAAAGGTGACTTGAAAACTTGTAGAAGAACAAGTTGTAGTAAATGAAAAATCATTTGCAGTTGTTGGATAATTCCATGAATTCAAAAGACTAGTGATGTGTTTTTGAGCACTAGAACAATCAATCAGGTAACCACTGGCAGTTGACGAAAATCCAAGAGTACCTGAGGTGTAACCATTTGGGCAATCCGGAAGAACAGCGAGACTGTTAACTTTGTTCAACGAAGGGATAATTCTTGTTGAATAAATCAATGCAGATGCTTGTACGGTACTTTTTTCAAAATTTGCCAGCGTACTGAATGATGTATCACCATCATGGAAAGTGATTGTATTGGTACCCACGGTGAAACATGTAGAATCAGTTATGTCAACAGAAGAAGAAGAACCACCAACATTAAATGCCAAAGGAATAGTGACGGTACCATAAGCTTCAAAAACTTCATCCAAAGAAGATGCAACAGTACAGCTCAAACTTGAGTAAGTGGTGAACTCTTCACCAGAATTCATTGTACATGTTGCAAATGTGACATCATCGGCTATCAAGTCAACGGTTGTTTCTGAGGATGTGAACTTGAAGACACAAGGCATAATCAATGAAAAAGTATCACCAGGAGAAGCGGTTCTATCATCTAAGAACCAATCGATTTTTGCATTCCAGGTTGGATAACTGGGTCCCTGGTACGGGTAATCTGCAGCTTTTTTCCAAACCAATGATTCGAAACCAGTAAAAATTCCTGATATCTCTTTGGAAACGACTGTCTGGAGTAAAACGAAAGAAATAATAGCAACTTGGAAGAGAATCATGTTAGTTGGTTGAGGATACAGAACCAAACTTAATTTCTAGGTTATTTCTGGGGAAACAATCCTATTTATATATGCATTACGAATGGGACATTTCTTTTTAAGAGATTTTATAGCCAAAGCATTTATAGGATGAGCATAATGCTTCATGCTGATACGTGTTTTAGCTCGGTGAATTGCGATATGACGAAATACAAAAATTGGCAAAATGAAATTTCCCTTGCGCTAAAATTTAACCTGTTTTGCAGTGAAAATACAAATGGTTTTTTTTAATTTTTCCAGGAGTTACAAAGTTGTGATTTCTTGCATCCAGTTTTGATGAAAGATTGCATTATCTTGAGAGAAGAGATATTTCTTATTAAAATTATCAATGGCTACTGATCGCATTGCATATAACTCGTATCATATATCTTTTGTTTATGTATTGCTGATTCATTACCCATGTAATATTCATGTACTGTCCATGTAATGTTCAGCCTGATGCTCATCGTAGCCAACCAAAAAGATGATTCATCTTTGTGTAACCCAATGAGCCACCAAAGCAGGCTTAAACAGTCGGAAGAACATTATGCATGAACACTTATTTAAATTGAAATAGAAATAACTGGTGGAAATTTTTTTCTTGTCTCGGGTCCAGCGTCCTTGACACTAGTGGTTGGGCTGTCCCTTGTACTATTTCTATACGGTGCTAGTAATGATATTTATTTTTAATCATTTAAATAAAACTATCATTCTACTATCAATTCCAAAAGTGTGAGTTAAAGATTAAGAAGACTCAAGTGTTGCAGATAATGACTCAAAAAAATTTAAAGGAAATGAGTCAAGAGAACATTCTTTGTTGGATCTGAGTTTAACATAAACGATTACACAAAGATGTCGGGAAACATATAATTGTAAGTTCATTGGGTCCAGACTACATTACTGGAAAAGTTGTCTGTTCTGAACTTAGTGACACTGTTTTCTCCCATTCTTTGTATGATTTGTGTAAGAACAGAAAATAGAACGTAGAGGTGACAAGAATATTTGACTGAATTTGTCCAAGAGTTTCTTCTAAACTAATATAAGCCTTCTGCTGAGCCAAAGGGGTTACTTCATAACCTCAGAAGTTGATAAATTTTGGTGAAAGTACAGATACTACAGAAGAGTGGTTTAGTGAGACATTTGCGCAAACTATTGTTTGCAAAATTTCTATTTTTGGAACCCACATCCTCTTCTTACATTATCTACAATTTATTTTTATTTTGAATTCATTCATGTACGCAAAAATTATTGATACCAGTGAGACAAAATTATTTGTGATACCTGCAAACAGATTTGATTACTAAGGCGGCCAAAACTGTTCATTCAAGTACCAAAAACTATTTTCAACATGTGAACGATATTTCAAATCCAAATAGATTTTTTATTTCAAACCTACTGTAATAAATTATTTAAATTAGGATTTTAATACATCACACCAAGAGAAGAATTTATAGTTCGTGAAATTAATTGTTCATACCATATATTATACATTTCTGGTGTGAAATTATTTGGTCATGTAAGATGAATATTTAGTGCACAATAGTGATAATAATTTTGTCCACCTTTTAGTTTGAACCTTTCTCTACAAATGATTCGAATAATTTTGTAGACTGCACACACCGAAATTGTTTTGAGCAATTATTACACAGCTTTTTTATTCTTTTTTGCGTATCAATAATTTTGTCCCCTTTAATACTATTCATTTTATCAAAATTGGAACAAATAATTTTGGCGAACAAGTATTAAAATTTATGATCACGGGTACGAAAAAGATTCCGAAAGATAGTACCATGCAGATGGTGAAAGCATCCGAGAAACCGCAGTACACCATAATACATCATAATAGTACTAAGTGAAATAGAAATTGCGTTTTCTTTCTTTTTTCTTTAAAGTCCATTCAAAGTGCCGTGATTGCTAAAAATATAGCTCTACTAACCCCTTTTGTGAAACATAATTTTTTAGTGAAGCTTAGATTGATGGATTGTTAGTGGAGTTTAGAGAGCCTTGTAGATTATAGCAGCTTTTCGAGATTAATTGATATAAGAAACTCAGCGCTTTAAAATACAAACATCTCTTTATGAATAATGCCTCTATACATATCTATACTTTCTTTTATCTTTCTTGGCCTACGAGTTACAAAAAATAAAGGAACGAAATGACTGAACAAAACCACGTGCAATGCTGATGCAAGTTATCATTTGCTCATCGATTTGTATTACATCAAAACAAAAAGTAAAGTCTAAAGTCATCGCAGAGAATTTTCAAAGAGTGTTTGTACAAGGATGAGGCATATGCATTGAGTGTCGTTGGTAATCATGTGATGTTGTTTGTGATTTATCAAGTCTAATTTCTCTTGAGAATGGGAGCGCAGTCATCAAAACCTATTACGTAAATGATAACCCTATAATTGAGCGTAAACGTGAAAACTAAAATATGAACCGGCTTGTGTTATATACGGCCCAAAGTTCATTAAAATTTGCACTCCCACAATTGAGTAGTCTAGGATAAACAATGTTGTCGCACTAGTGAAAAAAAAGTAATCTATATTGGTGCGAACTAAATTCACAAACGCTGCGTGAACTAAAGAACCTTCTGTTTTTTTAAATTATGATCACAAAATCCAAGTTTGTGACATTTTGCGCTTCATTCACTTTCAAATTGACTTGCATTCGACTATTTGTAAGTTCGATTACACTGTTCATACAAGTTCCGAACTCCCCTAATCAACATCAATGCTTGGGCCAAGAAAGTTAGTCAATTGTAGTCACAGAATGGCTCACTTGCTGCTGTATCTATGCATTCAATATACATGGAAGCTACCTTTCTAAAAGTCTCCTACCGCTGCATATTGCCAAGTATGGATTGCGGAAATGAATTAATCCAAAAGACAGAAACTTTCACGGGCTTTATGAGCCCATCATTTTGGTTACAACCATGAAAGCGTTGAGCTTACAGACAAAGGATCAACCATGCTGCAAACCAGTGAACTGCGAGTTAATAATTTCAAAGTGTTTTCTCCTTGAGTTTGGCTGCTAATTCATTCAAAAATGAATTCAAAACTAAAAAGCTAACTATACCCTCACACTCAATAACGGTGATGTTGCATCTCATTTAAACTAAACTTAACACTAAGCAAACATAATTATACATAGGGGAATAATGCTAGAGACTTAACTGGGCCATAAATTGAATTTGATTTTGATTTTGTAATTGCCAAGACTCCTAACCTTCAGTAGTGTGATTACCATCTGTGAGTATAAGCGCGCAATGGTTGACACATCTCTTGGCCCTACCAAACGTTCCCAGTTAAGGTAATATAATATGACTTTACAAATTAGATCTAATTATTAGTTTCGCCTGTTGCTCCCAAAAAAAAAAAAAAAGAAAAAAAAAAGCAATTAATGTCATACAAATGAAGTTGAGACTTCTATATGAAATTCTTAGAACTTCAACACTTGGATCCCAATGATAGTTACAATTAGTTCCTCCTAGCTTATCCTCCATTTCTAAGCATATGTTAAATATAAAACTGGGAGTCAAATTGCAAAACGACTTTAATCAAGGCAAATTTTAGTTACAGAATTGAAATTAGAATTTCGAGTTTATTATTACGGGATTTTTTCGAAAATGCTATTTATAGAACGCTTCTGGAGTACTAGTTACAAAACTCCTTGACATCCATACATAATTCTAGAACTATCGCCATTATGCAATCATAAGGACATATCAACTATGTGATGAAATTTCGGAAAATCGAAGTGCCAGTTTCATTCAAAACCAAGCATTAGCTGTTATCCCTAAAATAATGAAATTTATTGTCTTGGCAAGTACTTGCAAGGAAAGAGAGGAGTGTAAATATAAACATACGTGAGGCAATACTCACATTGAAACAAAATTAGTAAATTAATTCTTGTCAAATGACAATATTAACGAAAGGAATTACCTACAAGGTAAAATATAACGCAAATAAAAAAAACGATTGGCCAGGCACAATTGATGAATACCGAACCTGGCAATTCATGTGTAGTAATAGAAGATTGGATTAAACTGGTAAAAATTAATTGGTACAGGCAACGTGGATATAAGTGCATTTCAATTCCCAGCCCCTGGGGTTCCAATAGTAATTGTTGTGTGGAATTTAACTTCTACCACTGGAACTTGACTCTAAAGAGGTTGCGATTATTAATTCTGAATTCGTGATATTACTAGTTGGAATCGAATCAACTTTTTGACAACAAAAAAAACTCAATTCTGAAGAAGGGGTCACTAAATAATATGAGAGACCATTTGTTTCTTATTGCAACGGAGAAATTGAATATGTGGTTGTTACAGAACGAGAATGCATTGCTTGATCAGTTTCGAATGTAACAGTAGATGATTCCTCTTCAACAGAACTAGAAAATGTAAACGAATCACTGCAAGAAGATGAAGCATGAGATGCAGGGGGCGATAGTACCATCACTTCCCATTTCAGCACCCACAGTGGAATAAGCGGTAGTAATACCAACATGTGATGTAGTAATTATGGTGGTTGGAATTGCAATAGTTTTAATTTTGTCCTGATTAGTCCTAAATGGTAATGTTCTAACTCCAGTAGTGGACGCTGTTCCTGTTAGTGTCGTAACAACAACTTCAACATCGTCTGAATTTGGATCTCCATTGGAATAAGTAGCCCATCTCCTTGTGGAGAATTAAGTATTTCCATCCCTAAAAGTAACAGTGTTTACTCCAGCCTTGAAACACTTGGAATTTTCTGCAACATCCCTTCTAATAATACAACTTAAAGTGGAAAACGTCGTGAAGTGCTCGCCTGCATTCAATTCACAAGTAGCATAGGCTGTACCACTGGAGGCTACTGGGAGAAGATTGAGAGCAGCTAATAAAAAACGCAAAAAAAAAAATAAAAATCGAATCTCACCAAAATGCACCTTCTCTTCATCATAACTTTCATGGCCGAAGAACAACGAAAACAAATAGAGCAGCTAATGGGCAGGGGCCATGGCTCGCTGATACGAAGAATCGATGTGGATATGACATCTCCGCGTGTCTGCCGTGCTTTTTTGGTCGGAACCTGTCCACATGATTTATTCGTTGGAACGAAACAGGATCTTGGAGAGTGTCCCAATCTACATTTGCAAAAGCATAAAATGGAATATGAATATCGTACTAAGAAGCTAGGGGAGACGTTTCCTGATATTGAATATGATTACTACAAGCAACTAGCTCAGTATGTATCTGACTTGGACCGTAACATCAACAACGCACAACTTCGACTACAACATACACGGGAAGAGAAAGAAAAAATAGCAAAGGTGACAAAGGAGTTAGATGATCTAGATGTTGAAATTGGGTTAATGGTGCAAGAGTTAAAATTTTTGATAGAAAAGAACCAGTCAAACAAAGTCATAGAATATTCAATTCAGTTGGATCTTAAATGTCGAGACCGTGAAAAGCTAAGTCAGCAGGCACGAAAAATAACAGAGAATGTTGGGCAGACTTCACAACAAAAGTTGCAAGTATGTGATGGATGTGGTGCTTATTTGTCGAGATTGGATAATGATAGAAGATTGGCTGATCATTTTGTTGGGAAGATCCATATGGGATATCTAGAAATTAGAAATAATTTCAAGGAAGTGCTGCTTAAGTACAAAAAAGCTCGTGATGGATATACGATTTAGATATAGCAAGATACCATAATATAGATTAGTGTACCTGAAAGGAGTTTATGAATTAAAAATTGTACTAGCTTGTAACCTACCCGTGCCATGCGTCGTCACACAAGGTACGAAACTAAAACCACATCAATCGCATCATCTCGGTCAATTTGGACTGAAAAAAAAAAAAAAAAAAAAAACATTAACATCTAGATCACTCTGAATAAACAGCGCTGACAAAACAAGTTATTCTCCATCCCACTATGTTGACTATTAGCGATGATGTCAAGCTAGTCATATTAGAGCATCATAACTACTATTCATCGATCGATTTGAATTATTCATTAGACAGAACGTGGAATTATTTTCAAGGTTTCATTCCAGACTTAACCAAAGAGTCATTGCAGTTGATCTTGAACTCGAGTAGGAAGATTCGTCAGAACTCGGTCAATCAGTTGAATTATTTCATGGTTTTGGAATACTTGATTAAATTATACAATTCAGATACAGACCTTAATGATGTCATTGATTTGGTTACAAATTTGAATAGTATATCGCCAATAAATCAAGACAAATTGATCAGCTTTCTTGAAAGATATGATGTCAACAAAAACATCATAGTACCTGTCACTGTTCCTGATCAACTAAAGCTAATTCAAGAACAAGAGAGATACTCTGCTAAGGATATTTATTATTTGGACGAATTGAATTTGCCGATTGACGATGATATGATTACTATTACTTTGCTGGGAAATCTTTCCGCAACTGATTTTTTGGAACCATTGGTAATAAGCTCAATTAAGGGTGACAATTTTAATTACTTTCCAACAGGTTTGTTAAATCCTTATCAATTATACGTCTACCTACTAAGAGTAAACTTTCAGTTGCAATTACAGGGAAGAAAAATCTTGTTGGTCTTGCATAATAACTGCTGGATTCCAAACTCATTTTCGAATATTGAGTTGCTTTATTTGAATAAGTCTGTGGATAAATACTATTCAAAAAATGGATTGAAGTTTCCAAGTGAATTCGGTTTGAAGAACTGGATGAAAGCATACTTGATGCCAACAAAATTATTGCCTAACTTACTTCTTAATTATAATCAACTTATTCTGAAATTGTTGTCCGATCCTGTTTATTTTAAATTCAACAATCTATGCATCTGGATTTCAAATTTGCTTGGGTCAGCACAGAAACCAAACCCTGACCTACGAATAAAATTCCATTCAGATATTTTTGTCATTGATGATTCCGAGGTATTTGAAAATTATGTACTCGATTATCATTATGAGATTATTGATATCATACTAATAATGAACAAATTAAATGAATTCAAGCAGTATATTTTCCCAAGTCAATCATTGGATTGGTCAAAAATCAAATCTGTTTTTGCTGATGACATTTTCCCAGCTATCCGGGATCAGGATTTGTATTTCAAGTTTTCTATTTTATACAATGAATTGCAGAACCAAAATGGACCAGAGAATATTCGTTATTCACTCCCTGAGCCTAGCGAAGACTCCATACCGGATGAACAAAAGGACTTGGTAAGAGATATTTTCCAAATTAATGACAGCTTAAAGAGATACTTGGACAAATCTCATTTGAACTCAACAATATATTCTTCATTTTATAAATCAAGTGATATGGATGGTAGTGGAAAGTTTTTAGCTGAAAAGAATCACGAAAGTGAATTTCAGAATCAGGCAACTAGTAGTCCGAAACAGCACCATAACACCCCAGCACGCAAACGTAAGAATAATCCCGATGGGGAAGTCAGGACAATTAAGAAATCGAAAATCATTCAAAGTTTAAAGCAAAACAAGTTGAATTTTGTTGGTGCATTTGTTGACGAGGAACTTGAAGATGAAGATGAGGAGGAGGAAACTGATGATCTTGGCAATGATTCGTTTGCAACCAAAATTAAGAGAACTAAATATACTCCTCACTCTAGTGCCAATGCAAGTATTATCAACAATAGTGTATCTACAACCACCTCCACCCTGGCTTCTATTGGTGTTCAAGAAGTCCCAGTCCCTTCATTATTACACGGTACTGCCCTGATACGTCCTGATCTAGTTCAACCATCTCAGAATAAAATGACCCGAGTTCCTCGTAAGGAGCTACATGGCGGAGATGCTTATGATGCAGTTGCATCAGCTAAGGCACCTGTACCAATTGACAAAAGAGGAGCCGCAGAGTTACCTTCAAATTCAACTCATGATGTCAATGGTAAATCATTAGAATCAATTTTACCTGCCATTTCACAAACGTATCCTTCTTACCCTACATCAGAACCTATTGTTAATCAATCGGTTGTACTGCTAACCTCAATTCAGGTAGCACCATCACATGTACAGAACCCTTCATTAGCACCAAATGAATCTCCTATGTCTCGACACAATAGAACACCTGAGAGCCGTAGTAATGGTATGGAGAAGATCAATACATCTAGTGCAGCTTTAACTAAAGCAACTTCAAACACTCCATCACAAGCAGTGGAAGCACAATCATCAAAAGCACCTGCCCTTTCCAAAGAATCTACTGCTTCGCCACTGCCAAATGGCCACTCCAAAACTAGCAAGTCAAATACTAGTTTTAGCTTTTCATTACCCAAGAACATTAAGTTGGCTCGTGACTTCAGCAGTAGTGATTATGAAGTGCATACGGATAATCAACAAGATAGTGAATCCAATCATGATGAAGAAAACAATGAAGACAGTGAAGGCAAGGAAGATGGCGAAAAGAATATTCTTGAAATTGCAAGCAGCCCGATCAGGAATAGAGAAGAAAGTGGTTTGGTTGTTAATGGTAATGATAATGAACTGTTAGAAAAAGCCGTGACAGAGAAAACCAACCAGGATCACGATCCTATTGCGATTATTACTGAGTCAGAAGAAATGGATATTAAAATGGTAGATGATGATATTAATGGATATGATCTAAATGATGGTGACTCAAATGATATTGAGGATTCCAAAGAAGTAGGTACTGAAAAGAAGATTGAAACTGACTCGAGAGAAATCGCCAACGAAAAGTTGGATAGTCAAGCAACTCAATACTCCGAAAGTGAGGAAGAAAATGAAAAAGGAGATAAGGTGGAAAGTGAAGAAAATGACGACACAGAAGAAAGCGAAGAAGAAAGTGAAGAACAAAATGAACATAAGGAAACTCAAAAAGTGAATGCAGAAAAATCTACTTCTTCTTCAAAACCATTGGCCAAGGTTTCTGTTGAAATGAACACTGATAATGAATCAAAAGAAGCTCCTGAAAGTGAATCAGAAAGTGAATCAGAAAGTGAATCAGATAGTGAATCAGAAAGTGAATACAATAGTAGTTCTGTTAGTGATTACGCCGATTCTGATTCAGATTCATCATCAAGTGATGTACCTCTATCACAAAGAACACCTTCCAGGAAAGAAGTTATAGCGCAGAAGAGTTTTCTTAGTTCTCCTGCTAAATCTACTCCTGCTAAAACTACTCCTGCGAAATCAACTCCTGCGAAATCAACTCCGTCTAAACCAACTCCTGCGAAATCGACTCCTGCGAAATCGACTCCTGCTAAATCTACTCCGTCTAAACCAACTCCTGCTAAATCGACTCCTGCTAAATCGACTCCTGTTAAAACCACTCCTGTTAAAACTACTCCTGCTAAATCAACTCCTGCTAAATCGACTCCGTCTAAACCAACTCCTGCTAAAAATAAGTCAAAGACTGAAAAGCGTACTCCTGATGTTCAAAAAGATGATATATCAAAAACAAAGAAAGCAAAGCCCGCTACACCAACAACAAGATCAAATCCTAGGGTGTTGTCTATTCTCGAATCTGCTTCGCGAGCAGCTGCACAAGCTGCAAAACAGTTACCGGTGCCTTCCACAATACTTGCAAAACCTAAACCAGCATTCCCTTCTAGATTTATGAGAGCAACGACAGATGATAAGTTCCCATTAAGTGCAGAATTTATTAACAGTAGTGACGATTATTCTGAAGATGAAGAAATGAATGGTGATGAGAATCAAGCAAACAAAGATGAGGAAATGGAGGGTGTTGAAGAAAACAGACTGAATGAAAGTGGTGATAAAAATATGATTTCTGAAGTAGGATCCAGGAAGTTAGATGATAAATCTTTACCAATCTTGAAAAAGCTCAATAATATCTCAACTTCCCCGATATCTAAAAAGGCGTCAACTATTTCCAAGGTGGCAGCAGTCAAGAAGCCAAATTTAAAGAGGGCCAATAAAGGAAATTTGTTCAAATCTAGAGATGAATCAGATTCGAGTGATAGCGATAGCGACAGCGACATGGATGAGAGTGAATCGGAATCAAGTGATGAAGAATCAAGTGATGAGGAGTCGAATGAAGACAAACCTAGCAACAAAGGATCAAATTCGAAGACCAATGAACAATTGAAAGGATTAGTAAAACCACCAGTATCTTCGCCTAGTGCAAAGGCTGCTAGAAACACAATTGAACCTGCTATGTTTTATAAACCTCTCGAAACAAAGAAAAGCAGCGTCCCTAAGGATTCAAAGCAGATTGCAAATACAGCGCAACAATCTAGCGAAGAAAGCAAAAATGAAGAGGAAAGTTCTAGTTCAAGTGAAAGTTCTACAGATGGAAGTAGCTCAAGTTCCGATGACGAAAGTTCCAGTACAGAAAGCAGTTCTAGTGAAGAGGAAAATCATGAACTCGTAACAAGAAAGAAGGTTGTGGTCAAAGCTCCAGTAAATGCTAAAAGTATTGTGACTCGAACGTCATCTTCGAAGGAGATCACTAAAAAAATGAGTTCTAGTGAAGAAGACAGTTCTAATGAGGAAAACAGTTCTTCGGAGGATAGTGATTCAAGTGATGATGATGATGATGATAGTTCCAGTGAAGATGAAAATGACAACAACTCAAGTGAAGAAAGTAGCTCCTCCGAAAACGAAGACGAAGATGGAGATAGTTCTACAAATAGTAACAAACCTCGTAAATTGATAGTCAAAACACCAACAACAAAGACCTTGCCAAGCAAAAAAATTGGGAAATCATCTGCTTCAAAATTGACAAGCACCAACTCCATTGAAATAGCTGCGAAGAAAGTTGTAGACAAAGCAACGCCACCTGCAAATTTATCCGCAAGAAATCAAAATATGTTGTCACAAAGGGGCAGATTGCCATCATTAAAAAATTTGACACAACCAAAAACTACTATTGAAAGAAAACTGCCTAGTCCTGTCTTAATATCACCTAAAAAGCCAGTGTCAAGATTGGCAAGGGTGTTTGGTGATAGTAGTGATGATGATAGTAGCTCCAGTGATGACGACAGTTCAAGTGATGAAAGTGATTAGAAACATGGTTATAGAAGGAAAAATTGTAAATAGAATTGTATAATTGTACAGAAATGTCACGTGCAAGACTTGCAAAATTATATTTTATCCGTGCATCCCCAGACTTCCTGTACGCTTTCTTTTTTTTTCTTTTTTTTTCTTCTGGTTGATTCCTTCAGGAAAATTTTGAGATGGCAGTAAAAAAAAGAATACCAAAAACTGTGACCTCCCTCCGATACGCCGTGATTCTGTTACGCGCAGTTTAAGTAGCACGCGATGCAAAGAGGTTGACGTTTCCCCCGGTTACAAACTTGACTAATAATAGTGCAATTTCCGAGACAAACTCTGCGGGTCAGTAGGTAACGATTTTAAAACCCACAATGATTGGTTGACAATTGCGGAAGGTTCGGGGTGCCTTTCAATTGAACCAGAAAAAGAAATGAAACAATTAAAAGCATGTTCTACTTCATTCATTGTATTTCCCATTAGACTCCGAAGTTGAAGGGGTACTGTTTATAATGTGAAGAAGGATAAGAATAAGTAGAAAAAGAACAAATTAGAATAATTGGAAAAAATAAACTAAAAAAAAAAAAATGGAACTGCATATAACCCGCAGGAAAAGGTCGGGAGCAAAAAAAAAAAAAGAAAGAAAAAGTGTATAATTTTTTTTTTCCACTAGCATAAACTATGCCCGACTATTTAAGTAAATAGGAATCTCTTTGTTCACACACACAATTTTTAATATTTTGTACAACATATTTTATTAACCTATTTGATTATTCAAATCTACATCAACCTATTCCCATATACCCTTATTTATATATACCGTTCAATACAACATGAAGTTATTCGAAAGTGAACATTTCTTCAACTACCCTTGGGATCAAGTTACTGCTGCAAACTGGCAAAAATACCCAAATGAATTGTCCACCCATGTGATTTCTGTAGATATTTTGGATAGACAACTAATCAATAACAATCAAACCTTGAGAACCGAAAGACTTATTGGGTGTAAACAACCAATCCCTAAATGGTTATCTTTCATAGTAGGAGGGGCCACAGTTAGTTATGTCAGAGAAGTGAGTGAAGTAGACTTGCTCAGCAAAACTTTGGTCATGAAATCAATGAACTTAACCATGAACAATCTTTTATTAGTTAAAGAGTGTGTTGTCTATAAACCAGATGCCGACCTCCCGTTGAACAGAACCACATTCTTGCAAAGTGCTGAAATCACGGCTTTTGCTTCCTTATCTAGGTTGTGTGACAAATTGGAAGATTGGTCTGTCGAAAGATTCGGTCAGAATGCTAAAACTGGTAAAGAAGCCTTTGAAAGTGTTTTGAACAAGTTAACATCAAAATGGGAAGAAAACGGAATTTTTGAGACCAATAAAATTTTGCAAGAAGTTAAGAACATAGTGTAGACATACAAGTCTAGACACAAATTACACCCATACATTGGATTATTATCTTTGGCATTGATTGGTTTTTATTAAATTTATTTCGCATATTGATGGAGTTTTATATTTTGTTTGGTTTCGGAGGTCATTATCATCACACGCACATACACACACACACATTCACACAATCACGTTCGTTTTTCATATTCATATTCTGCATTTTCTGTAAATAGTCGATCATTTCATTACATTATTTATTTGTTAAATTATTTATTCATTTAGCTAGCTAGTTATCTATTCTCATATACGAACTCATGTTTAACTTCAATCGCATACTCTTGAACAAGTTTTCTGTGTCTCTCGTAAGCAATTAATCACTTCTTGCGAGTGGAATTGTTTACAATTATTTTTTATGGGCAGAATTACACACACACGCTCGCTGATATACCCTCATCTCACACTACCAAATAATTTTTCACGATGTCCCCCTCATCTCAACCCTGGATTCTACCACGACAACATTACTTGCTCAACCATACTTGGCTACACATACACACGTTAGCATCCATTCCTCCAATTTTTGCATTTTCATTCACTTCCATTTTTGCATCTTTTTATATATTATTTTACTTTATTTTGTTGGGTTTAATTTAATTTGGTTTCATATTTGGCATTTTTTTTCTTTCTTACGACAGTACTACCCTATCAACTTCCTATGATTTTAAATCAAGATCCAATAGCATATAATGATTTTACTAGTAATAATGATGACTTCAATTTCGATATAGAAGAAGAGATTAACAAGATCATGGCTATGACGCCCATGTCAATGCCACTGGTGTCGGCTTGTTCCCCGGTTGAATCATCCAATAACGTCGTCATAGAACCAGAAACGGCACCGGAAACGAAAGTCAATCTAGATACAGTCAGCTATGTCAAGTCATTAATGATCGATAACTCAAAGACAATCGGATTGTACACCACATTAAAAACTACTTATTTAAAATTGTGCAAAGAGTTCAACTATTTGTTACAGAAATTTAATGATAATGAAAAAATCAAAATGGAATTGATACAGGAAAATGAAGAACTAAAGAAACTCATTGCTGAATTATTGAAAGATAAGGAGATCGAGAATAATGCAGCAAAGAGAAAAAGAAGGAATGTTGTTTGACATCGGGATGGTGGTTTTATTCCTTTCATGCATATAGATATATATATATATATTTAATACATAGGCGGATCAACCTGATTTTGGTTGGTGCGCGACTCGCATTCTTTACAGACAAAACAAAGGATTGGAAATTTTTCTTTTTATGCAATTGTTTTCTTTCTCCAAGTTTTCGTTGTTATCAAGCCCCACTATGCCATCATCAAATACCATAGCAGAAGAACAAGAGCATGAAGACCAACAAAAAGTACTATTGGAATTGACGATGATCTTGTCAACTGTTCAACAAATCAATGAGAATCTAGTCAAACCCGTTGATGTATCGAAAGACACGAAAAACATTCAAACCATCAAATCAAATATCAAGATACTAAACGACTTGATGGACAGACTAAGGTGAGAGTAACTCCCTTTGGGTGGGAGGACTAGTCCTATTGAATAGACGCGTTGCTGTGTGTGTTTGTGTGTCTATGTGATTAACACGGTTTAGGAAACACTCACTACAATTTTTTTTTGAACACCATCAGAAAAATTCTATGCGTGTTATATCTTTCTTCTAGACACCAACACTGAACAGAGCAATATGAATCATCAAGATATCAAGACTCTAGAAAAGTACCAGTCCTCTAAAATAAACAACGAGGTCGAATCGGAAGACGAAGATGAATTGTTTGCATCATTAGAGAATGAAATAGACGAGGATTTATCAAAATACAGAGAAGCCAGAATACAACAGTTATCCCAAGAATTTAAATCTATAAACCGATTAGACTCAGTTGGCAGTATACAAGATTTCACGGACGAAAAAAAGTTGATGGATCAAGTGGTGAAACATGGTGTTTGCTTAGTTCATTTCTATCAACCAAATTTTCAAAATTGTATCAAAATGAATCAAGCTTTAAACCTATTAGCACAAAACTTCCCACTATTACCTATCTTTACCATACAAGTTGAGAATTGTCCGTTTTTGGTATCGAAATTAAATTTGAAAATATTACCTTGTTTAATTGTTTACAAATCCGGAAGTGAATACGAAAGGTTGGTTGGATTTGAGAAATTGGGGAACTCTTTGACATATGACAAATTGGAAAAATATTTGTTCAACATGAACGTCATTCAAAGAAAATCAATTAATAGAACGACTATAAGTACCATCAATGCAGAACATGACGAAGATTATGAATCGGACTTGGATATTTAGGTAATTTAGGTAATTTAGGTTAACTTAGCTTCGACATAGTATAGTGTTAATGAATCGTTTCAATTTGCTTTGTTTATGCGGTTTTTCTCCATATATTATCTCGTTCAAATCTGGATCACCAAACCGAAGTTCCGGATAAGTCAACCTTCGTTTAATATGTGGTGACTGGGGTGCCTCTTCTTTTCTATTAAGCAAAACACTGTCCCCTATTTGGTACTGTGGATCGGAGTAGACGGTGGAGCCTGTGAAATTGGATGACATGTTGTCAATATTATCGCTCTATTAAAGTAAAAGATAATAAGAGGGAGAACTGGGGAAATAAAGAAATAAAGAAAGGACGAAACGTGGTTGGTTTTTAAATTCACCAACTTGATACAGTGGTTTTTTTTTTTTTTGGGTTCAAAATTTAGTCGTATAGAAGAGGGATTTGGGTTTCCGATATTGTGAGATCCCTTTTTTTTTTTCTTTGCTCTTCGGCGACGTTGATGAGTTTACTATTTTTCCGAACCGGTCATATTTTTTCTTTCAGAATTGTGATTCAAATGACCAAAACTCCGGAGATATAGATCTAGAGATGTGAACTGCATCCTGTTTATCAAGATATCGACAAATCATGAGATTTGGTTTTGGTATATGTCCTGATTTTGTATCACGAATAGAGATCTCTTGTATCACAGTCGGAAATATTTTTTTTCCTTTGCTTACCTAACTCCGACACACCTAGATTACATAGCGGTAAGGAATGAAGTTAATTGTTATAGCTATTGATGTAGAAACACTCTCTCTCAAACGATCTCTCAACGTAGTAACACGATTAATAGATGTTGTCATGTTGGTCTCACTTATTTTTTTTTTTTTTTTGTGCAAATTTAGTCGAATTGTTAATATAAATTTCGTTCAACTAGGGTTCCTCCTAAGGAACACATATAACCCAAGAAGGAATCTAGCCCAAACTGTAAGCTACAAAAATATCTAATACTCTTGTTAGTACCCAAGACTAATTATATGAATGATATAGGGAATAGATGAAAGTTTCAATAAAATCGGTACTGTAATTAAGTTTCTACAACTCGCCCACAAACATTTCTGCTTCAATTTCGCACTTAGGGCTTCGGAACCCTAAACCCATGCACGTGATAACACTTATTTTGATTTTTTGTGCACATATTTTTTTTTTCTCTTTCTTGTTTCACCAATTTTTTTTTTTTTCACTGGTCTCTCACTGTCTCATTGCCATTGCAATTTTCTTATCTAGTTCTTTTCCTTTCTTTTACTTTTTTTGTTCTACAATCCCAACTTTTGGTAAGAAAGAAGCATAGTTATTGCCGACAAGCCTATAAGATGCAAATTTTCGTCAAAACCTTAACTGGTAAAACTATTACCTTGGAAGTTGAATCTTCTGACACCATTGACAATGTCAAATCTAAAATCCAAGACAAAGAAGGTATCCCACCTGATCAACAAAGATTGATCTTTGCTGGTAAACAATTAGAAGATGGTAGAACTTTATCCGACTACAACATCCAAAAAGAATCTACCTTGCACTTGGTCTTAAGATTGAGAGGTGGTGGTAAGAAGAGAAAGAAGAAGGTCTACACCACCCCAAAGAAAATCAAGCACAAGCACAGAAAACACAAGTTGGCTGTCTTGACTTACTACAAAGTTGACAACGAAGGTAACGTCGAAAGATTGAGAAGAGAATGTCCAGCTCCAACTTGTGGTGCCGGTATCTTCATGGCTAACATGAAAGACAGACAATACTGTGGTAAATGTCACTTGACCTTAAAGGCCAACTAATTGTGTTGATTAAGAAAAAAGCTACATAGTTCATATATTTATTTATAGTATTCATGTATTTCTTTTATTAATTATTACTTTCATGGTGAGTTAAAATTATTATTATTTAATATTGGCTAATTGTAGGTGGTAGTAATACTTAGCGCACGACATTGGACGATTCTTGTGCGACATACACGCGACATTAACTCGTCTAGTTCTTCTTTTTTTTTCTCCCACGTATTTCGGAAACATGCCAAAGTCTAGTTCAACTCATACCACACCCCTTACCAACTAGATAGTCAACACTCACAGACCCACACTCACACTCACAATGAGTTTTTCAATTTATGAATTAGATGAGAATATCAAGAAGCTACTAACGGTTGATGATTTCCTTTGTGGCAAATCAGTCAATGAGTTTATTGAAGAAATCAGCAAAGATCATTTTCTTAAAGGTGCGGAAGTAAACAACAAAGCATACCTTGATCCCAAGCCATACATCAGAACCTTTGAAAGTACATTAAGAGAATTGAAACAATTGCAAATAAATGCGAATGAACAAAGAGTGAAAAATGAAAGACAGGTGGACTCGTATGAATTGAAACACTCAGAGAACGTGTTGGAATTGAATAATGAAATCGAACAAGCAACTGAGAAATTCGATTTATTAGATAATCAAATCCTGGATGTGTCGGGCAAAATCAATCCATTGGGTAACACATTGAGTAAGATTACCAATTCCAGAGATCGATCATTGGAAACCATATTTTTGATCCGAGCATATCATGGGTTTTTCACCAAAGAACAATATTTACCATTGGAGACCTTAAGAACAAGTAGGAGCATCGTGGAAAAATTGAAATGTGCCAAAACTGTTAAAAATTTATTAAATTTGGCCAAGAAAGTTGCAGAAGAAAAGCTGCCCAAATCCATGAAATGTATTGCTACTATCGAAAACTTTGGAGAAGTTATGGAAAAAGAATTGTTACGGAAATTCGAGATTGCATCTGAAGACGAGAATGATATAGATTTTGAGATGATGAACGAAATTGCCCAAGTTTTGTTTGAATATAATGAAGGAATCAACGTTATCCAGACATTCGTTATCAAGAATGATATTGTCTTGCAAGAAGAAGAGCAAGACTTGGACGATAGAGAATGGAGACAATTGTCAGATCCCAATTACAGTAATTTCAAGCTTGATTTACAAGAGACTTTTGATAATTTGAAATTCGAAATCAAGTCCAGAGCCAGAATCAGCAGAAAGGTTTTTGCCGACCCTGTACCTGTTATCAAAATTTTCATTCAAAGAATTTATGCCCAAATAATCAGAAATAAAGTGACTACATTGTTGCAGAAATCCTTGACTGTAAGCTCTTTAGCACATGTTAGGGTGTTACATGCATTATCCACCTTGGTTGGAGGTTTTACAGCAGAGATAAAGGATTTCTTGACAACTGAAGAGTTTGACAAGGAACAAGAACTTGCTGCTATTCTCGACCAATCATACTGTGATTTGTTTACCGAGTATACTGGAGATAATGTATATTTCAGTCGTGAAAAGAAGAACCTTGAAGAGATTGTCTACGAAATAGTACATAAATTTAACACCGCCAACGAAACTGTTATAACCAATAGAAGTTTAGCCATTAGGTTAGAAAACTTGGATAATGTCGAATATTCTACCCAAAAACCAGAAAATGATAGATTCAGTTTTGCATCCGAGAAAAAGAGGATGAATGAATTCAAACAGTACGTAACAGCTAAACTCAAGGAGCGTTCTGGATCGAGAAGTTCAGAGCCGGAACCTGTTATCAATGAATACAAAACACTAGACGTATCGCACGTGGAGACTGTGTTGAAGGCTGTTATAGAAGCGGTGGCCAGATTGGAACTTGTCACCAATAGTAAAGCACCCGAATGTGCGTTGGAAATATTGGAAATTTTAATCATTGATTTCGGAAAACTTTACATCGGTGGAGGATTAGAAGTAGTTTACGATGAATCAAAAAAGAATGTCAATATGGATTATTTACGTTCATTCAGCACTATAAGCGAGTTGTTATTTTTGATGTCTTCCTGTATCAAACGAATCATTTTGCCAATTGCTAGAAATACCCCTAGTATAAAAACTAGAATGAGCAACTTAGTCAATGGGTTTGTTGCTCAATGTGAAACATCATTAAATATTATTCTCAAAGATACATTGGAACAATTCAGAATAAAGTTACAAACGTTGTTGAGTAAACAAAAGAAGAAAGATTTTAATTGCAGCAACATTGAAGAAGATACTGAAGCTTGTGAATTGGTCAGTGATTTCCTTGTCGATGTCCAGGCAAATATCCTGGTAGCTATGAATGGGGCCAATTTGGAGAAGTTATTGATCAAGATTGGTATGGAAGTATTGCACCAATTGTTGGAACATTACAAGAAATTTACTGTGAATTCTATTGGTGGTATTGTGTTGACCAAAGATGTTTTGCGCTATCAAAGTGTTATAGACGAATGGAACATTCCTGAATTATCTGAGCAATTCCAAATTTTGAAAGAAATAGGAAATTTGTTTACGGTACAAGCAGATTTGGTCAATTCTTTGGTCACAGAAGGTCAATTGGCGCACATGAAACCTTACACAGTAAGACAGTACATCAGTAAAAGAGATGACTTCAATCCAAGTTATGCAGATAGATTTTTCAAACTTAAATAGATCTATGATATATATGTTCTATAAACAAAGCGAAAATGATATTCAAAAGAACGAGTGTTGAATTCTTAAGAAGAAAGGAGGAAAGTACCAAAAACGCCAAAAACGCGTAAATTCCATGGAATGCATTTGGCATATAACATATTTCAGTTTGAAAAGTTTCTGCACCACCATCATTGGTATTCAAAGATAACAACTGAAAAGCTGGGTGCTTGATTCCACCAGTCATTGCAGCTGACTTGACAGTAATTTCTCTAGCAGAGCCACCATTGTCGTAAGGTTGGGTTATGTCACAGTAATCATGATCATCACCAGCAAAAATGAGAACCGGTTTAATGACATTTAACATTCTTTGGGAAATTCCATATTCAATTACAGTTTGATATTGTTCACCTCTTTGCAATGGGAATGGTTTATCTTTCTTCTCTCTCTTTGGCCCACATTGTTGTCTATCCGGGAAACGATACAAGGGAACATGGGTAAGTAATATTCTTGGATAATCATTGGTAATCATCTCATTGAGATTAGTTAAAAAGGAATCCAGCTTGGCATTGATTTCTTCATCAGGGTGGGATAATGATATTGAATCAAACAACACAAATGAATGGTTACCCATGACTATGTGATCATTCGATGGACCATGATGTTCTACGAAACGTTTCAAAACATGTGGATGGATAGTTTGAAACCCGATATCATGATTTCCAGGAATAGATCTAATATCCTGGCGGTTATTTTTCTTTGGAAACACTCTGTTGAACCGATGGAATTCCTCCAACCATTGGTCATCATCCCAATATCTTCCACCATCAAACAAGTCTCCCAAGAAGATTGTAGTGTTTTGGTTTAAGATAGAGTCGACCAATTCATAGTTTCTGTGAAGATAATTATCTGCCAATCTTTTGACAAAGAAATTCAAAATTCTTGTTTGATTAGGGTACGAGTAATCGTCAACAATTTGTGGATCTGCTATTAATACTATTCTATGTGATGATTCAGGAGAGTTCCAAGTTTCCCAAGTATTCCAAGCACATTTCGATATAATTATACTTGGTATTGTTCTCTCAAACAAGTGTACTAAACCAACCCAGAGTACAGCAATGACAAAAAAAAGTTTCCATTTCAAAGGACTTGGTTTTCTAACACCAAGTTGTTTTTGCTTTTCTTCATGTTCTGGTTTAACGACAGCTTGTTTTTCTTCCTTAAATCTGTTTCTAATCATTGTTGAATGAATTGAAGATACGGGAATATTACAGGGTGTCAATTGTTTATCGAATCCTAGTTAATTTTTCCTGTCTCGCGATTTATACGTGATACAAACCTGGAGACGTGGATGATTTTTTTTTTTTTTTTCGTTTTTCGTTTTTACTTTACCGAACCTTGTTTTGGTTTTCTGTAGACGTCATGCAACCACGTCAAGAAGGGATAACAACCCCAAATAATGGAGATGCCAAATCAACAACTAGAAAACTACGGTCAACCAACGTCAAACCGAAAGCAACTGACACCGCATTGTTTGATTTTGATAATGTGAACGAGTATTTACAGAATAACAAGCCCATCAAAATATCACATACGACAACTTCAAATCAAACTCCATACAGGCACTATGATGTGACCAACACCCAATTACCGAAGTTACCTACAAGATCGCCTGTCTCCAAAATCGAACGTCTTCTTCCAAGGAGATCCAGTAAGGAAGATCCATTACCAGATGCTACATACGAAATTTTCCATCGTAAGATGAGAAGGAATGAGAAGCAAATGTCAAATGAAGAGAGAATCAAAAATTTATGGGAGTTGGATACCCTACAGTCTCACTTAGAAGATCTCAACCAATTACATTGGTTTAGAATACTTCCGAGTATCACAGCAGTAACCGATGCGAAAGATTATTCAGAACTAGAAAGGAAAAGAGATTTAACCATTCGGGAAATTGAAAGGCTATTAAGGAAGCACGATATTTGGAGGAAAAGAAAAGATATTTTTGATAATGACGTGAAAAACTATATAAATTATGATACCAATGGAGGATCAGACGTAGAGTATGATGAACCTATTGGGCAATTGAGAGAACGACGACTATACGAAAGAAGGAAGAAATATGGTCCAGTGTTAAAACTTAATCTCAACAATAAATATTGTTTGGTGATCGATCCACTAGCACCTCCGAAGATTACAGAGGTTGAACCTACAAACCTACTGGATCGTATTTTAAGAAATGGAAGACAGAACAAAAACACCAAAGAAAAAGAGGAAAACCAACAAAAGGAATACATGATCGGGGAGGAACAAGGATTAGACTTCGATGATTACCTAGAAGAAGATGATGTTGATAAAACTGAGACATATACTGAAGTTCTTTGGAAACCGAAATCTCTGAGGTCTAAAGCAAAAGTTAGGCTAGAGGACCTAGATGATGTTTCCGAGATTGATTTTCAAACAGATGAGACGAGATTATTTGGAACAGAGTTTGAAGATATTCCTACGTACGCTAATGGGTTCCAGTTACCTGGAAAGATTAAAAATTGGTCCAATAAAAAATAGATGTATTATTATTATTATTATCATTTTGCTTCTTTTTTATGCAAATTCCTTTATATTCTTTAAGCATTGATCCAAACAATCAATGTTGTTAATGTTCTCGCGAAACCATTTTAACGATAATGTCGAATTTCGTATCTCTTTCGGAGCATGTTTGTGATCGAGCTCAAGGCTTCCTGCGCCAAAAGATTCAACTTGCTCATCAGTTATTTTATATACAGTCGACAAATGACGATACAACTCAATCATAGCATAAAGGGAAAGGGCAGTGAGGTAATCAATACCCTCAGGATCAGAATTATGAATATGATCTTGCAATTCAAGTAGTATTATAAATATTTCTTCAATACTTTTGAAATTTATTAATGGGATTCTCTCAATGCAAAAGAACAAAAACGAGATTCTTTCTAAAGTTAGCGACTTGCATATAGCACGTATGAATCTGTTTCTAGAACTTCTTGATGTTTGTAAGATCTCATGAACGATATTAAAGAACAGGACAGATAAAAGGCCATTATCATATGCCAATCTAATACTCTCTTGGTAGTTGGAATCTACCAAAGATTCATGTTTGTTGAACAATTCTTTGTGAATCTTTGTAGCAGATGTTTGAATTACAGCAACAGGAGATGCTTCTAATGCAATGATAGTGGATATACATATCTTTGGATTAGTAAAGCCTAATTCTAAAGCCACTTGAACAAACTGGAACGGCAAGTACGCAAATTCTCCCTTATCCGAGAGACTCAAACACAACATTCTGCCAATATATCTTTGTACAATACCAGGACATGCGTCATCGACAATATCTTCCAAGCTGGAATTTCCAGAAATATTTGCTTTATCCTTTTCACGTAAAAAGTTTATCATTGCTTGAATCACAGCTCTTGTGATTTCAGGATCGGATTCTAGTAGTTGATCAAACACAGAAAGGACAGGAACAGACATTAATATTCTTGGATAGTTCGTACAAGCAACAAGAAGGCTGCCCACTGCGACAGACTTTATTTGCACTGGATTACTCTTCTGACAAAAACTCGTAATATACTTTACCGCTAATGAAGCAACAGGTTCATTTTTCTTTAAGCCAATATTTGCATTCAAGAAAGTATCGCGAAACTTTTCCAATTCACAATAACAAACCAATGAAGATAAAAGCTGCAATAATTTGCCGAGTCTATTATCCTGTTCCATATCACGTTGATCAATGTATTTTCGCATCATTCGCATTGTGGAGACGGTAGCATTAACCATCTTCAGATAACCTTTTTTAATCTTACAAAATTGCCACAAACTTGGAACCGCCTCATGCAACTCCTTATGTGAAAATTTTGTCAACTTTCGGAGCAAAAATCGTTGAACAGGATCAATGAAATCGGGCCGCAACGAAATGACCGTAGGTAAAACATTTTTCAATACTTTCAAAGCAAATCGGTATGATTTTGTAGAGCAATTGGCGTCATCAGTTAAAAACAGTTGTAATGCTATGAGCTGGTCCTGGCCCATGAGATCAGGCTTGCACTGGCTACAAATAGAAAGCAACAACAAGGCGCCTTCTTTAAGACCAGACTCATCGGAAACAAAATCTAAAAGCGTATCTATAAGACTGTTCACTGAAATCAAAAGCTCTGGCTTTTTAAGAACATATGAGTCCAAGAATGTTTCAAGATTCGCTAAAGTCCTGTGGTGTGACATTGCGAGATTGATGAGACCAACCACTGCAGCTCTGGCACTTTCTCTATTGTTCAAAGGGACAATCCAGCATTCCATCATCATCGCGAGTGCTTCATTCTTGATGCTATCTTCTTCATCAGTTAATCGTATCAATACCCTCGCCCCAATCGAGGATTTCGCATTTGCCCCAAACATCGAGTAAATTTCCTTGCTAAGTCTGATTGCTTTTTTCCTTACTGAAACACCTTCATCACTCAATGCATTACATAACTGATTGCAAAATTTGTCTGCCTCGCTCGGATTCGACCTAATATACTTACCAAGAAACTCATAAGCAGCGTCTCTTACCAGCGTTGCATCATCACACAATCTTGCGGACAAGGATTGCTGCAAAGCTGCAGAATCCAAAAGGTTTGGATGGTGGTCAGACAACATTGCAAGAATTTTAACTGATTTGGTCTTGATTTTTATCTTTGGGCTCTCCAAAAAATGGCCAAGAGAAACCAAAAACATGGAATTGAACTTATCCAAATCTCTTAGCAAATACTGAACAAATGAGATCCTGTCGTTATCATGAGGCTCAATGCATTTTTCGAGATACTTGGTGGCATCTGCGGACCCATATTTTGAACATTCAATTAAAATTTCTTGCTTTTCTGTCAACCTCGTGGAATTTTTCAATATGAGAACATTTTTAGATACATTCCCTAGTAATTCCAAGAAATAAACTTCAATTGCGGGTGAAATTTCCTTATTGATTAATGTACCTAAAATCTGCTCGGCCAAACATTTCAATAGAGTGGCAGAGGCAGCCCACTCTGGAAACAGTAACATCACATTCAAATCTTCAAATAAAAACTCAAATAGTAATTTGGAAGTGGAGTCAAATTTCTCGATAACCCTATCGACTAATCCCAAAGCTAGTATCTCTGCGCCATCTTCTTGGCTGATTCTAACAGCAATCGCGGAAAATAGCTGAAACTTATTTCCTCTTTCGCTTTGATAATTTCTTGCTTCCATTCGTTTCACTGGCAAACGAGAAAAGTTCGTTACCAACTCGTTTAATAAGAACAGTCTTTGAAGGATAGAATGCTTGTAGACCTCAATTATAAACAATGCAGCAGAATATCGAAGTGATTCGATCGGGTAAAAATCAAGCAAAGATTTCCCTTTGCAAAACAGCTCTTCAAAAATCAACTGAAAACTTGCAAGCTCAAGTTTTGTGAGAGATTCCTCTTCTAAGCTTAATTTTGAATTCAAATTTCCTATCTGTTTTAATAGCGATCCAGTTTCTGAGATAATTCGAAGCATCTCTGTTCTATCCAAGATACCATAATCAGCGGGCGAGGTGGTAGATAATGTCATTAAGAGCGAGTTTACTATCAAAAAGACAAAACCCGCAATCTGTATAATGTATTCCCCTACCAATAAGCTTTTGGAAGCGGTGTTATTGGTCATAATCCACATAATGCAGCTTGATGCCACAACACAACCTTGCACTTTTTGTAAACTACTTTGTATGCTTGCTAAATCCGAAAGTCCCTCCTGATTCAATTCAGCTACGGAATTAATTAGATAACAGTGACAAAGCTTTTCTATTTTCATACAGCTTTCCATGTCGAGTTCCTTGTGCACGAGCTTAAGAGTTTCTAGAATTACATCCAACTTTTCTATGTTTAAACATTCTTCGTCATCCAATTCCAAAATCTTTTCGATCGCCTTTCTTTTTAAATCAGAATCCGCAAACTTAACAATTTTCCGGTTGGTCTCAGGTTCCTCGATCGATCTCTTCACTGATGGCGTCCGCTCTTTGAATATTTCCTTGCTGAATTTCCGCTCGTAAGTTTGATTGTGGATACTAATGTCATCCATATCATATTTTTTTCTTATTGAAAGTCTTGGCGTTTGTACGTAGTTCTTCTCTAAGACCTGGTATTGGTTTTCATTTTGGAGATCTAGTAGTTGTTTCTCAACCGTATTGAGAGGCACTTCACTGGTTGCCTTATTCGTAGTAGGGAATTTCTTGAATTGTATGGGACTGGAATTATCAGTATAATCCAACAAATCTGCTCCTAATAAGTTTAGAATGCTGGGATCATGAATATCTATCCGTTTGGTGCTCTGGCTCACGGACAAGTCCACAGGTTGTGGGAGCATCTGTGGATTAACCAAAGCTGCTAACCCTTGTTTAGGAATCAAATGAACAAAAGGTGTAACCCTCAAGGCACTTTTTAGTTCTTCATCCACTTCTTCATCCATTGACATGAAGTGTTACGGTAGTTATTGCTATGCGTGAGTGTGTGTGTTTGGCAACAGCAGCAGTAATAGTTGCAGATCGAGCTGTTTTATAAAAACCAAAATGTTCTGGGAGAGAAAAAAATAAAAATAATTTCCACGCGCGAAACCTCGAATGGTATCAGTATTGTGTGCATATATTATAGAATATAGAAAACTCTCAATGCTTTTACAATGTATATTAACTTTAAGCATTATATACTAATACAATTATGATCCATTATTTCTTCTAGCTTGCATTTCCGAATACTGGAGACTAGGCGATCCTGTCATAGGCGATGCAGACTGATTCTTGGAATATTGTTGCGGCAAAGGGGATGACGGGCTGCCTTGCATGATGGGCATTTGCTGATTAGCATTATCAGGTGAGAGCCCTAATCTTGTGTTTGGACTAACATTATTTCTCTGCATTTGTTGTAGCTGTTGCTGTTGGGCTCTGAAGTTTTGTTGTGATTGCGGTTGCGGTTGTGGAGATTGTGAATTCATTCTGTTCTGTTGCTGCAGAAGATTTGCAAGGTACTGAGCAGCGAGCTTTGTAACTTGGTCTTTGGCTAAACCCGGGTTTTGTTTCTGTATTTCGTTAATGACCATAGAAACTTGAGCAGGTGGGAAAAGAGGTCTTCTTGATTGCTGTTGCTGTCCCACATTTGCTGCAACCGGTTGACCACCATTTGGTGTGCCCATTCTCATAGCCTGTTGATTAGAATTCATTCGATTTTGTTGCTGTTGTGCATGAAGGTGTTGTTGTTGGTTATGAAGTTGCTGTTGCTGTTGTTGCTGCTGTTGCTGTTGTTGCTGCTGTTGTTGCTGTTGCTGCTGTTGTTGTTGCTGGAGCATTCTTCTATGCTTCTGTATCTGAATCAAATGCTGTATTTGTTCATTAGTCAAAGGTGTTCCATTTGGAGTGGTAGGTCTTTTAATAGGGACTTGGGCATTTTGTGAGCTTGGTGGTCTTGCAGGAATATTTGCAGGGTGAGGTGAAACAATATGATTCGAACCAGAATTAGGCGGACCCGGTACAGGCACACGTGAAGGTGGGATCTGCTTTGGCGCGGAGCCAACATTTCTAACTTGTGCATGCATTGGTTGCTGTGTTGACGGTTGTGGCTGAGATTGGGGTAGTTGTTGTTGCTGTTGCTGTTGCATATGATGATGTGATGGCTGCCGTTGTTGTGGATGACGTGATTGCTGTTGTTGTGGTGGTGGTGGCTGTGGTTGTTGTGGTAGCTGTTGTTGCGCTTGTTGTTGTTGTTGTTGAGCCTGTTGTTGCTGTTGTTGTTGTTGTTGTTGTTGTTGGCGCTGCTGTTGTTGTTGCTGCTGCTGATGTTGCAATAGTCTTTGCTTACTTATTGTCTGGTTTAGAATGGTATCATTTATAGCCTTATCTCTCTCAAATTTCAACTTCGACAATTCAGATGGGGTAGGAATTCGATCATTGTTTGATTTAGCCTCCACCGAATTTTGCTGCTGCTGCTGCAGTTGTTGCAGTTGCAGTTGTTGTTGTTGCTGCTGTTGATTTGCCTGTAACTCATTTGTTGATTTTCGGTGGCTTATCTTAGCAGCGACGATTTCCCTTTTCTTCATGGCTTTTCTCATAGCGTCAAACATTGATGCCCATCTCAATTTTCTGCTACCTCTCTGGACGGATTCAGGTCCAACACCCAATGGAGAAATCCTTCTCTTTGTAGTCAGTTGCGCCCTATGAGCCTGTTCTAACCATTGTTGAGCATGATAAGCATACACTCCTTTCATATCAGAAAATTGGAATTTGTCATTCAATTGAATATATCTTTCAAAACATTGCCATGGCGTCCTGCGCTCAATATTCGATTCGTATTTCTTTAGACTCACAGCAGTCGAACTTGACAGTATATGCGCAGATATTAAATCCCAGTTAAAGCAAAATTCCGCAACATAGTGTATGAGCCTCTTGTCATCTTGAGGTAGCCAAATGGTTGGTGATCGATACTCAATATTCTTAATTAATGGTGGCTTTGGAGGCTTCAATGGATTAAACCGTCTATGAGATTGGGCTCCAAATAATCCTTTCTGGTATTCTGGAGGTCCCTGCAGAACCTTGTTTAAATCGACCCTGTCACGTAAAACGATTTTATGCCACTGTTCATCGCTTTCCAACGGATATAGCAACCGAGATACTGACGCTATAGGCAATTCTTTTGGCTGTAATAATTGATTATCAAAAGCTGAATATGTAGGTAGATTACGGATGATGGATTGATCGATTTTCTTCAAATCTTTAACACTGAAGTATGATTTGAACACACTTTTCTGGCTGCTACCCTTCCTAACTTCATTTGGTTGTTGTTGCTTGTTATTGAGAATAGCGTTCACATCAGTGTTTACATCTTCATGATTCTCTCTATTTGATTTTATTAATAAAGTGGTTTCAATTGTTTCTGGTTCCACAACATGGGAAATGTCATCATCGTTTTTGTTGGCCCTGATTTCGCTTCCTTCTAGACTTTCTGTATTTTCCGACTTGTCCCCCTTTTCTAGATCAAGGGTAGCTTCATTTTCACTATGAATGTCGTTTTCTGGTTTGTATTCTTCTTCAGTGAGATCCAAATGTGTTATAGCTTTTCGCTTTATGCAGACTTCTTTGCCTACAGCCCAGTATTCATCCACCGCTTCAGCTATCATTACACAACACCATTTCTTATACTTCAGAGCTTCTTTGAAATCGTCTGCCATCCATTTTGCCTCCTGTAGTAAAAAGTCCCAATGGAATGATCTCTTCTTGGATCTCCTTATAAACTTGAAGGGATCATAAAACTTCTGTGGCTGTCGTAAGGACCATTTCCCTTGTCTTTTCAATTCTTCAATTCGGGAATATAGCACAGCGATCTTTCCTTCCGCTAGTGCCAGTTCAAAATTATCTGTCATTAAAACTTTATGGCTCCCAGGAAGAAGTTTAATCAATGGAAGTGTTTGGGTCAAATAATACAACTCTGCTAATGGTGATACTGTCTGTGGGTTAGTTGGATATTGCAGTGGAGCCGTGATAACTTCGAGTTCATCCAATGATTTCTTAAGAAACTTTCTCAATTCCTCCTGATCTATTTCATCCTGTCTCTTCAATGATTTCACTTGCGATGGTTTCACTTCTCTCTTTGTGGTGAGACTATTTTTCTGTAGTTTTCTTGCATTTCCTTCAAGCTGTACTTCCTGTCTTCTTTTCAATTCATCTATAGGTATGTTTGGACGAAAGATAGATTCTTCCATTGAAGCCACTATTGCTTCTTTGAAAATATGTTCGACAACTTTGTCTGATTGTTGGACCAATGCCATGTTTTTCTCGGTAGTACCGACCCTCAGAAAGTCTCTTAAAAAAGGATCCGCTATGATATGCAGAATCTCTTGCAATCGAGACTTCCAAGTTTCTGACATTTTCGTGAACAGCTAAAGGCTAGATTAAAAACTCCCCACCTATGTAAATTAAATAAAAAAATGTATCTAAAGGAAAAAAAAAAAAAAAAGACAAGTATGTTGAGATAGGAATAAAAACAAATGATTTTAGAGTAAGACAAAAAAAAAAAAAAAAATCTCAAAAATTTTTTTATTCTCCTACAAGAATTTCCTGTACTAAAAAATATGTTGAAGAGTGCGAGTCGTGCAAAAACATATATATCACAGTCACGTGACACAACAACAATTCTTTCATCTAATTTTTTTGTTAATTAAGAAATGGATATTATTACATATTGTTCGAGGGTGTGATTATTTTAGACACGTTAGATAGCACGACTGTCCGTTTTGATATCGGAATTGTTAGGTCTTTAGAATTTATTGATTATTGATTGATTGCTGGAAGCGCAATTATTTGGTGAACAGAAGCGAGAAACCCAGAATCTGGAGGAACACCAACAACAAAAAAATAAATAAAAGACTTATCAACGTTTATTCTTGCTACACTTGATTGATTCGACAACAACTACCTTTAGAATGAATTTTGATTCTATTAACGGACAAGACTTAACTGGTGCTTTTAGAATAACAAATTTTATTGTATCGGGGCTTTGTGTATGTTTGCCAATGTTATCTGCTTACGTGTGTGTGTGTTTTCCTAGTGTCATTCTTTTTACTAACTTGTCTGCTAAAGGTGCTAGGAGGTTTTTCTCAACTATTCCACAGCTTGTATGTATACCGAGGTTATTTTTTTTATTTGGAATTTTTTCAGTGAAACAAGAATAATGATACTAACATAGTTTTAGCCATTCTGTATGTGTTCTTTCAAATATTGAGTTTTTATTTTCTTCCAAATTGATAGCTATAAAGTACTAACTGACATCATTAGTTTGTTTCCGGATTATATATTATTGCCTTTGGAGCAGTTATAGGAGCACTTGGTACGTGAATATTGTTTAACCTTTCAAACTCCATGGAATCTTTTTGTTTTGTTTTACTAACTAATGGGTTTAGAATTTAGAGTTCCAGCTGAAGCATATGTATATGCTTCATTTTTATTTTCATTTATTGGACGTGGTATATGTATGTATAATCAGTCAAAATATAGCGAATCCCAATATTGTCTAGTACTAACAAATAGCATTAATGAAGTCTATACGTTTCTTGGAGTGAGTTTGAGCGGAGGCTCATATTTTAGAGTCTTTGCAGGATTGATACTTTTCTTTATTGGATTGGCTTATATAGTATTGGAAACTGTTCCAAGTATTTCACCACCAGAAAATATGAACCCTGATGGAGCCATGATTGGATTGAACGATGATGAAGGCGTTTAGATCGAGATGAACATACTGCTTTGAGTCTTTTTATCATTATTAGTATGATTTTTGAAAGAGAATCTCACGAACTATTTAATCTTCTCAATCTAAATATATAGATATATACAGGGATTCCATTTTGCTTTTTTGGAAATTTATATGAGAGAGTAAATGTCTATATACATGTTTAGTCTATCTAGCTTTACCACCACCAGCTTTTATAATTAGTACATCCCCTTCTTCCACTTCGTATTTCTTGCCACATTTATGTTGCTTGCCTTGAGATTTCAATTTGGTTTCGTCAAATTTATCAAATTCCTTCAAATCGTCCCACTTGTACACAATAGAGTTAATAAATGTTTTTTGCAAGTCCGTGTGAATCAAACCGGCTGCTTCGGGGGCTGTACTTCCTTGTCTTATGGTCCATTGTCTGGCTTCTATATCCCCACAAGTAAAGAATGAAATTAAAGATAATACCTGTCTCATTTCTTCAACAACTATCTCAATAGCAGATTCCCTTCCGATTTCTTCCACGTATTGCTTTAGCTCTTCACCTTCAAGCTCATTTAACTTGGTCTCATGGTCAGCACTGAATATGATAAGTTTGTCGTTTGGTGAATTGGTTTCGATCCAATCTCGTACTTGGTTAAAGAATTGATTTTCTTGTTTTCCATAATCCTCTTTACTAACATTAAGCAAATACACTGTTGGTTTGGCTGTCAATAAATTCAAGCCATTGATAACTTCAATCTCTTCGTCAGTCCAATCCCCATTGACCGCTTTTACTCCATCGTACAAGGAGTTAGATAATTTGTCCAATGTGGATAGTGTTATATCATATTGATTGCCCACACCAGGTTTCTTTGACAATTTTTTAACTTTCTCTATTTCCAGTTCAATGATTTCCAAATCCTTTAGAATCAACTCATCATTGACAATAACCAAGTCTCGAACGGGGTCGACTTTGTTGTCTTCAATATGAACAATCTCATCATCAACAAACCCTCTGACAATTTGTAGAATACCATCCACTTGACGAATGTCACTGAGAAACTTGTTTCCCAAACCAGCACCACTACTGGCATTTCTAACCAATCCAGCAATATCCCAGATGGTTAGGTTTGTGGGGACCATCTTCTCAGACCCATAAATCTTTGCGTAATGGCTCAATTTTTCCAGGGGAACTAGCACGATCGATTTTTCAGGCTCGATGGTTGCAAATGGATAGTTTGCCGGGTTTCCCAACTTGGATTTTGTAAGGGCTTGAAAGAAGGTGGATTTTCCCACATTGGCTAATCCAACCAATCCTGCTGATAAATTATTAGAAGCACGTCCAAGAATTTTCTTTGTCTTTCCTGAACTTGAACTCACTGCTTTGGCTAGGAGTGGTGTTCTAGTTGTAAACCCTCGGACTGCATTGTAAAACATTAGAAAAGGAGTGTGATTTGGAAGTATTCAACAACGGTTGTTTGCGTTATGTATGTGAAATCTGGCATTTGGTTTGCTTTTTTTTTTCTTTTTTTTTTCTTCGTGTTTGTCAAGATCAACCGAGATCTCCTCGCCACAAAGGGACCCGGATGGTTTTTTTTCTTTTTTTTACATATATAAACGGAGAGTAAAAGGCTCGAAATTTTTCTCTATTTCAAGAGGGTTTTTCAATTGCTATATTGCTGTCAATTTTTTTTTTTTTTTTTTTTTTTTTGCATTTTCACTTCTTGTTTCCTACAACCATTCATGAATGCCACCTGATGAAACTAGGTTCACAATTCCTCGTTCTTCCCCTTTGGGATCCCTTTTGACTTACCTAACCCCAGAGACATTATCGAAATGCGGGAAAAGCTTATTTGTGGGTGGAATACCTGATATTTGGCATAACCAACAAGAAGCATCACTTGCAAAAGTATTAAAACCAACACTATCATCTCGTCTTCATCATACCAATGACATTATAAAACAGTATATCGGTAATAGCAACGAAACACCATTCTTTAAACGAAAGGACGAAATTCTACACAATTTAGAACATGCTAGGGATACCCTGAGTAGGACGTCTACAACAGAGGTACCTTCTCCAGACCAAACAGAAATTACTGCTAGATCTGACTTATTTTCCCCTACTAATGAGATTTCTGGAGACCATTCGTTGTTAACAATTCATGCGTCCTTACCCAAAGTAAAGTTTGAGATGCCGCATCCACAAACGCAAACAACAATCCAATTGGACCCAACGTGGGTTGAAGAACAGGACAGGAAGTTTAAGAAAAAGATACAGAAATTTTCCAGAAGAGCTGCCCAAGAACGAAAACAACAAGACTCGCAAAAAAAACTCCAGGAATCCATTATTAAATCATACCGAGTAGGAGAAATTATAAGAATCGACAAAGTATTAGTCATGGTGATGAAACACATTGGCAATTGCCAGTCATATGATGATGATATTAACGCCAGAATTATGGAGCGGTGGAAAGAATTCATTGTCGTCATACGAAAAACTGATTCAAATAGTGAACCATTGATGCTTCAGTTTTATGATATAGACAAGTCGCCGCATACATCTCATCCTAAATTTGGGTTTCGAATAAATTCTGATGTCAATGTGAAGTTTTATAGCTATTTGGATAAGAGCATCAGTGTTACCATTTCAAATACCACACAATATGTATTGAGACTCAATAATCAAGAAAATGCTTTGAGATGGCTCTTCTTCATGAATCTGGCATTAAACATTCCACTGAACAAGGTATTCAACATATATGTTCCTGCTTGCAATGTAATTCTCGAAGTGGTGGTGCCAGAGACGATGATACATAGTTTCTTCCTGAGATCCCAAAATTTAGTCATCATTAAAAGGGATAATAAGTATGAAATAGTCCTCGATGAGTTGTTACAGTATTTGAAAGACTTTATTTTCCGGAAGCTACCTGAACATCCTCGCAACTCATGGTTCTGCTTTCGACACTATGATAGAATAGAGTGGACAAGAAATACAGCTGAGTTATTGTATATACAGAATTCGTTATTTCTGCCATTGTACCAATTGGAGTATAGAGAACAATGCCTGGTAGAGGAAGAGCCAATGCCCATCGAAGGTTTTTTAGCTAGGTTGACAAATACTGAGGGACATCAAAAGTCTGGTTTCAGAGAGTTTTATAAAATTCTGTATTTCTACACAAACAGAAACTTGTTATTTTTCACAAAGTACTATCGAGCTATTCCACCTCATACCAATAGTTCAAGTATGGTGTCGGAGCATAATTTGTTTCCTACGGATGACATGAACGCATTGTTAATGCAGGGTTTACAAAATGACAATGTTGTTGAGAAAGAAATTGGGAGAAGAACAGATTTGATTGTGAATGCTGAAGGGCTCATAAACGTGGCAGATATTGTTGACATTGAAGTTTTAAGTACGTCTCAAACGCAGAAATTGATGCAGTGTACATTATGGTATTCCAAACCAGAGTTGGTGTGCTCTGACGAGATCACTGAATCTTGCTTTCAAATTGTACTCAAAAATGGAAGTGTAATAAAACTTCAAGCTTCCAGCAGAGACATGCGGAGGATATGGATACAGAACTTGCTTAAAATCAGCAAGTATTGGCGTACTAGGAAAAACGATAACCTATGCCAGCAGATTAATACAAAGGCAAATAATAAACAACGGTTGGAAATAAATAACTACGTTGATTCGAACGCGCCTGATCAGATCAACTTTCTCGAATCTAAGAATGCTTTGGCTATCAATGTGGGAATAAATCACTTGCTTCCAAATATGTTGGTAATTAAAAGCGGCTATTTGTATCAGAAGAACAAAAAGCATGCCAGCTTTAACCGTTTTTATGCGGTATTGTGTCCCGGGTTTCTAATAATTTACCATACGTTCAAAAGATCAAGAGCTACTGGAACCTGGAAACAATCATCGTATTTTATTCACTACATAACCATCCCATTAGTAGAGTGTTATTTATACAGTGGGAATTTAGCAGAGTTTGATTTGTTAACGCCTGGATCGGAGACTCGAGGTTCACAATTTGACCGGCATTCGGTACCCAGGGTGTATCCAGATGGATGGAGGTCAATGGAAGAAGACCATTTATTGTGCTTTACTTTGTGGTTTGGGAAAAAGAGAAATATAACACAGTATGAAAAGAACCTCCCAACGGAGATTGAGACTACTACAACAAAACAGAACCAAAAGAATCCGCCATTGCTCACCATGATACGAAAATTGGGGATTACCGGTAAGAGTATCATATTTACAACCAAGAGTAGGCAAGATCGCGATCACTGGATTTCTTGTATATTAGAAGACATGGATAGGATAACAGCTAGTTCGTAACCAATGCATTGTCTATTTCTATAATTAACTCCTCCCACTTGGTTACGGTATCCTTATTTAATGCTTCCTCTATTGCCTCAGCATCTGAATCTATATCTGAATCACTATCATCATCGGAGTACTCCGACATGGCATATTTTATGGTTGATTGCACACTCTCTGATTTGGTATCGTCTTCTTCGGTATTGATTGTGGAAGTGATGACAGCACTTGGTAGTTGCAAATTTATATCTGAAACTGTGACAACCCATTTTTCCACGATTGCACTTGACGGGGATTGTAATAATGTTGAATCTGTGTTTTGAGCTCCCTTTTGATACACCTGTAGTATTGCTCCACGCGACGAAATTTGGATATCTTTCATAGGAACGAATATTGGATCTTCTTTTTTGTTCCAAATAAGCATACAATTATCGAAAAGGTAGACATATCGTGTTTGGAAATAGTCCATGGGTTCAATGCATACCGATAGTTCGTCTGCAACTCTTAATTGACCCAACTGAAATAGCTTGGATAGATTAACATTGGCACAATTATCTAACAAATAACGAATCAATCTATTCCTAATTGTCTCTGGATCGACCATTTTTTCTTGACCCAATTCTGGATCGGTAGTGACTGTTGAAATTGTAGGATCTGGAGATGGAGATCGGGTTGGAAAACCAATACTGCCACTTCTGATACTTGATCTTGTTTTTCTTCTTGTGGAAGGGTACAAACTGAGGTCATGTCCATCTAGAGTAGATTTCAATGCTGTAAGATTAACACTGTGAGTTTTTGGATGTGGTGCTGGCCGTTTAGGAATAAGGGATAATTTTCTTGCAGATATCAATTTCCAATTTCCAGAATCAAGAACGACTTTTCTAGCACTATTACACTTTCCACCTTTACAGTTCTTACCAAACGTAATTAATTGACCCCCGGTGTAGGATTCATGTACCAGGGGGATTTCGTCACTAAAATAAGCTTTGAAACATTCACAGTGAACCAGGTCGCCACAGTGTAGTTTGACGATTCTTTCTGCTTGCAACATACTTGAAAGCAGTTCTTCACAGATAAAGCATTTCTCTTTGGATTCTTCTTGAATTATTTCTGGTAATGCTCCCTGTTTACTGTTACTTAGTATATTTGCAAAGGAAATGTTTAATCCAACGTCTAATTCAGAAAAGGGGTCTCTGTTGGGGATCTTTTCAGGTCGGGGACTTGAATAAGATGTGCTGGCAGGTGTGGTACTGGGAGTATTGATTGTATTTCCCAAGGATGGTGTTCTCACAAGGATGGGTGTAGTCAGAAGAGGACCACTAATGTTGTCTCGGGAACTAATGGTTCGTTTAGGGGAAGCTGTGGCATTGTCATTTTTATTAACATTTTTGGTTTTCAAGAAATCTTTCCAACTCTTTTTTTCTTTAGGCTTCGTGAACTCTGGACTTGATTGTAGCATGTTGATCAGGATAAAATCATGTATTTAAAATAAAGATAAGAAAAGGGATAGCTGATCGTTTGGAAGAAGAAGAAGAAAAAGTTAAGGGTGATGTGACCGATTTTTTTTTAAATTAGATCCATAAATAAAGGAAAGGAATGATACTGAATATCCTTTCAATGTTTCAGATTTCTGGATTTGTAAAAAGCTTGGTTTCATCAGATGAGCCGCATAACATTCCAAGGTGAGAATAGAGTTAGTTTTTAACATGCACGCAATTCATCACCACCACACAAAATATAAACTGTACACAATTAAAGCTTCTGTGTGTGTGTGCGTGTGCGTGCAACATACAATATAATACATCAACATTGAATATTCATTGAATATTTATAGGAACTATTTAATTACTAAACTTTTTTTTCCCTTAATTTCTGTAATCAAATGGAGGTTGAGAATCAGGTGACCAACGCTCTTGTTGACCGTAGTGATCGTCATAACCTCTTTGAGCATTTTCGATGGCTTGGTTTCTAACCTTATCTCTGTCCAAATAATCCAAACCTTTGGTTTCAAACAACTTATCGGCTTCAGCACCGGCAAAAGCAGCTAAGGTTTCTTTGGCAAAAGCATGACTGACTTCATTACCATCTTTTCTTTGTTTGTCTTCAAACATTTTCATAGCAGCAAAGGAAGCTGCACCAGCAACAACTTCATGGGAGAATTTGCTTTCGTGATCACCGTTGTAGACTTCTTGGTGGTTTTCTTCAAAGATACCGAACATTATTGGAATATAGATTGTAGAGAAAAGAATGGAGAGAAGAATAAAAATACTTCGAGAAGAATAGCCATGAAGAAATCAACGTGTATTTATAGTTCGGCAGTTCTCCGTGTAGATCGTTGATTTGTTAACGAAAACCGTACAAAAAAAAAACAATAAGCCTCGTTTTACTGCTTACGTGTAATATAATATTCAGCTTCTCCTCAATCCAGGAATTTCAAATGACCTAAAATTCCATGCGGTGAAATTGGATGAAAAAGAACAAGCTCATGAAGTTGTTCCAAAATTTGAAAAGACAGTTAGTAGATAATCTTTAGCAACAATAATAATTTGGACTTTTGCCAAGAAATTAAATTTGGTGGCTTTTGGGAAAGGAAAAATAAAAATACGGCGGATGCAGTGAAAGGCACAAAGAGAATCAAATATATTACCAACAGTGTTGAACAACTGTATAAACTATACATGAACAAACCAGTTGATGTGGGTTTTAGGTAAACGTGGAGAGGGTGACCATTCTAAGTGGACAGACCAAATTTCAGGTCCTTTAGAACTTGAAACAGATTAATTGTAGATTATTAGTATTATTATTTCATACCGAAAATAGCCAAATTTCATGAGGAAAAAAAAAAAAAATTCGAATTAGAGGAAAAGAGTCCAAAAGTTCGCTTATAAAATGAACAGATAGTAAGGTGGCAGAAGAACCTGGAGACTCAATTTGACCGTTTTTAGATAAGTATACTACAGATGAAATATGCAGAGCGTAGAAAACCATCCTCGAGGTTAAGTTATTGATTATTTTAAAGCATTTATCAAACATTTTATAAAATTTATTAGAACGTTGATTATTGCTATGGGTTGTGTCGTATCTTCAATGGCTTGTAGGATATGAGAGGAGGTCAATTGATTGATAGATAGATAGATAGAGAATGTAGTTGCAATAGTCGTGCGCGTGTGTTTGGTTGGTTCTTGTTTTTTCTTTCGGAGATTAACCTCCGTACGAGTGTTAACTACACGGATTACTGTCAACCATTTGGCTACAATTTTCGTTCTCTGGGTGGGAAAAAAAAATACAGATTACCCTCCCACTATAGAGAAGACCCACCTGCAATAAAAAAAAAAAAGGAAATCCTTCTTCTGTTTGTTCTCCTTTTACCATCATTAACATCATCAATGTTACGCACATCCACTGTCAGTCGTCAATTGGTTGGCGCTACTGCCAACATGCTCATTGCCAGAAGAACAATGGCTAAGGCTGCTTCAGATTTAATCAATGTCGAATTGCCAGAATCATCATTCGAAGGTTACAACTTGGAAGTCCCAAGTTTATCTTTTGAAACTGAAAAAGAAACTTTGTTAGGAATGTACAAGGACATGATTGTTATCAGAAGAATGGAAATGGCCGCCGATGCCTTATACAAAGCCAAAAAAATCAGAGGTTTCTGTCACTTGTCTGTTGGTCAAGAAGCCATTGCTGTTGGTATTGAAAATGCCATCACCGAAACCGATACCGTCATTACTTCATACAGATGTCACGGTTTTGCTCACATGAGGGGTGCTTCAGTTAAATCCATCTTGGCCGAATTGATGGGTAGAAGATCCGGTATTGCTCACGGTAAGGGTGGTTCCATGCACATGTTCACCAAAGGTTTCTACGGTGGTAATGGTATTGTCGGTGCCCAAGTCCCATTGGGTGCTGGTTTGGCCTTCTCCCACAAATACAGAGGTGACAAGGATGTTACTTTTGATTTATATGGTGATGGTGCTTCCAATCAAGGTCAAGTTTTCGAAGCTTTCAACATGGCTAAATTATGGAACTTGCCAGTCATTTTTGCCTGTGAAAACAACAAGTACGGTATGGGTACCGCTGCTGCCAGATCATCAGCTATGACCGAATACTTCAAGAGAGGACAATATATTCCAGGTTTGAAAATCAACGGTATGGATGTCTTGGCTTGTTACCAAGCTTCTAAATTCGCTAAGGACTGGGCTTCCCAAGGTAACGGTCCTCTTGTTTTAGAATACGAAACTTACAGATACGGTGGTCACTCCATGTCTGACCCAGGTACTACTTACAGAACCAGAGAAGAAGTCCAACACATGAGATCCAGAAACGATCCAATTGCCGGATTAAAGGCCGTCTTGTTAGAAAAAGATATCGCCACTGAAGACGAAATCAAATCTTACGACAAAGCCGCTAGAAAATACGTTGATGAACAAGTTGCTGCTGCTGAAGCTGATGCTCCTCCAGAAGCTAAGATGGATATCTTGTTCGAAGATGTTTACGTTCCAGGTAGTGAAATTCCAGTCTTGAGAGGTAGAATCTCTGATGACTCTTGGGACTTCAAGAAGAAAACTTTCTTAAACAAAGTTTATTAATGCAAGAGGTCATATAGTATGTATAGTATAAAAAATGATAATAGTAATTATTCATGAAATCGAGACAAAAGACCGAAAACCAAATACAAAGTAGAGCGAAAAAAAAAAAAAATAAAAAACTTATCAACAGTGCACTAGTCATCACTACATCAACAATGTCAAACCAAGTAATACGGGAGAAGCCAAGAGGCGGTCATGCAGTGGAGACTCCTGCATTGTCCATGGCAGGAAGGATATCTGTAAAAGATATGGGAAGGAATTATAAACCTGAAGGGGCTCCATCTCACCAAAGCAAGAAGACGCAATCTCCTATGATGGAGACAGACCAAGTAAATGATAAAGTGTATGAATTGTTTATGGCCAAAATTCGCCACTATTTACCAGATGTAAGTCATGAAGTTGTACAATCAGCTACAGAGGTGGCGTCTGAGCAATTGAGTAGTGTTGATGTGCCAGTACCTGAAAAGAGAAAAGAAATAGAAGAGCTATTAAATATCAAAATCAGCGACACTGACTTAAATGAATTGATTAGTTTAGCCAAATCAATTCTGGCAGTTAACTTGGAACAGGAGAAGCTTCAACAGGAAAATGAAGGTGATTTTGTTGCCGTGAACTTTGATGATTCCGAGGAAGAAAATGAACAAGTTGTTGAAGAAGAGGTTGAGATTCAAGATGAAGATGATGAAGAAAAGGAGGAGGAGAAAGAACAGGAGCATGGTATGACAGCACCTGTGATTATTGATTGGAATTGGTTGGAAGAAAACCCACATCTTCAGGAGTACAGTTCAAAGATTTTTGAATTGCTATCAAATCACAGCATCAGTGACAGACAATTGGATAACGACCTTAATGAATTACTAGATTACGAACACAATGAACTTGTTGTTAATTGCATTGAAAATAGATGGCGTATTGTGTTTACCAAAAAACTACTTACCGACAGCAAAGAATCGGTTTTGAAAGAATTGAAGGAACTTCAATTAGAATCACTGGCCGAAGAGCTAATTAAAAAAAGACCACACGACGAAAATGATACAACTACAAAGCGACAGAAAAAGGGAGGAAGAATCCCTCAAAGAATCAGCTTGGAAAAGATTATCTTTTCAACAAATGCAGAAACCAGCAAGATAACTTTACCTGAAGGAACGTTCCAAGAGAATAAAAAATCATACGATATAATTACCGTTCCAGCCCCAGAACAGCCTCCTATGTCAAGGGATGAGATATTACCAACTTCATCATTACCTGCTTGGGCACAAGATGCATTTCCAAGTAATGAAAGTACCACTTTTAATAGAATCCAATCCAAGATTTACCCACAGGCGTTTGAAACGGACAACAATTTACTAGTGTGTGCTCCAACAGGTGCAGGTAAAACAAATGTGGCAATGTTGGCAATTCTTCGAACCATTGGGAACTTCCGTCATAATGATCATATCCAATTGAGAAATTTCAAAATCGTCTACATAGCGCCTCTAAAGGCGTTGGTACAAGAACAAATGCGCGAATTTCAACGAAGATTAACTTCCAGTTACGGAGTAGTGGTGAACGAGTTGACTGGTGATCTGTCATTATCCAAGCAGCAAATATTGGAAACTCAGATTATTGTTACAACCCCAGAAAAATGGGATATCATTACGCGAAAAGATCCTAGTTATGTTAATTTGGTAAAGTTGATAATTATTGATGAAATCCATTTGTTGCACGACGAAAGAGGACCTGTATTGGAAAGCATTGTTAGTAGAACCTTTAGAAAACCCGAGAATGCAGATGTTAGAATTGTTGGTTTGTCAGCTACGTTGCCAAACTATTCAGATGTGGCAAAGTTTACCAGAGTCAAACCAGAAGGCTTGTTTTATTTTGACTCTACATACAGACCATGTCCATTGCAGCAAGAATTTGTTGGGGTGAAGGAGAAGAAGGCAATCAAGAAAGTGGCGGTCATGAACGAAGCGTGCTATGATAGAATGCTTAAGAGTTTAAAGGAGGGTCATCAACTTATTATATTTGTCCACTCAAGAAATGAAACATTCACCACGGCAAAGTATTTACTGGAAAAGCTAGACATGGAGATTCTTGAACACGAAGGTACCAAAGAAGTATTAAAACAAGAAGGAGAATCAGTGAGCAATTTAAAGTTGAAAGAAGTAATGGTGCACGGGTTTGGTGTTCATCATGCTGGTTTGAATAAGAACGACAGAAATACAGTTGAAGATTTATTTGCTCAGGGTCATTTGCGCGTGCTTGTGTCTACTGCAACCTTAGCATGGGGGGTCAATCTTCCTGCACATACGGTTATCATTAAAGGCACAGAAACATATTCCCCTGAGACGGGTACTTGGGTACAGTTATCTCCACAAGATATCTTGCAGATGTTGGGTAGAGCAGGTCGTCCAAGATATGATAAAAACGGTGAAGGTATCATCATTACCTCACAGGACGAGATCCAATACTATCTTGCCATTTTGAATCAACAATTACCTATCGAATCCCAGTTGATTCATAAATTGGTTGACAATGTTAATGCGGAAGTTGTGTCCGGATCTATTTCCGGTATCGAGGAAGGAGTAGAGTGGCTCGGATATACTTATTTCTTTGTGCGTATGTTGCAGTCACCATCGTTGTATGGAGTGGAGGCAAAGTATGATTTTACCCATGATCCAACGTTGTACAACAGAAGAGCTGATTTAATATTTACGGCTTTTTCGATTCTTCACGAGAATAAATTGATCGTATTCGATCCAAGCACAGGATCAGTCAAGCCCACAGAATTGGGAAAAATCGCTTCGTATTTTTACATAAATTATGAAACCTTACATCTTTTTGGAAAACTTTTGAAACCCTGGCATACAGAAAGTGAGATTCTCAGAGTGTTTGCAAGCTCTGGTGAGTTCAAATATATTCCAGTACGACAGGAAGAACGACTAGAAATTAGTAAATTGATGGAAAAGTGTCCCATCCCAATAAAGGAGCAACCCAATGAACCATTAGCTAAAGTTAACATCTTGTTACAAACATACATCTCGAGATTGAGCCTTGATGGATTTGCTTTGATATCTGATATGGTATACATCAAACAATCTGCTGGTAGACTTTTGCGAGCGCTTTACGAAATAGCGTTGTTACTGAAGTGGTCATCGTTGGCTAAATGCATTCTTAATTTGTGCAAGATGGTAGAGAACCGAATGTGGTTAAGTAATTCTCCATTGAGACAGTTTGGAGACTTGGTTCCTCAACTGGTGATTAGAGCAACAGAAATGTCCCATTTACCATGGCCAAGATATTTTCAATTGAATGCCGAAGAGTTGGGAGAAGTTTTGAATTTAAGGGGGAATGCGAAGGTACTTGAAGACTATGTCGATTCATTTCCGAGGGTGATTTTGCAACACATGGTACAACCAATCAATGATAAATATTTACGGATACTCGTTGAAGCAACTCCCGAGTGGCGTTGGATTTCTGGCGTGCATAAAGAGAATGAGTCATTTCTCATCGTTATTGAAGAGTTAAACAACACAGTGTTGTTTTCTGATACATTTGTTGTGAAAAGAAGAAACCTAAGCAAACCGCATATTATCGAGATTTTTGTTCCTATTCAATCTCCAGTTGAACCGAATTATATGATGTCATTTATTAGTGACAGGTGGGTGAATTGTTCGTGGAAGTGCCCAATTTTGCTATCAGATGTAACTTTCCCAAAACCTGTTTCTCCATTTTCAGACAACAATGTTGTGTTGGTCCCAACTGAAGAGTTTGGAGAATTGTTCCCATTTTCATTTTTCAATAAAACACAGTCAGCTACATTTGATGCTATCTATAAGAGTGACGAAAATATTTTTGTTGGTGCGTCGAAAGGTGATGGCAAGACTGTGCTTGCTGAGTTGGCAATTATCAAACATTGGAACGAAGACAAGGGGAGGATTGTCTATCTTGAACCATGCCAGGAACTTGTTGACAAATTATTGAAGAAATGGAATACCATGTTTGGGTCATTTGAAAAAGTGATTGGAAAACTAAGTGGTAATGTCAAAAACGATACCGTTGTCGCGAACACGAGTCACTTGATCCTAGGTACTCCGGAACAATTCAATTCCTTATCGAAACGTTGGAAAACGAGAAAAGCATTCAGATCCATTGATTTGATTATTGCTGATGATGTTCATTTAGTTGGAACAAATGTCAACTATGAGGCATTATTGACCAGTGTCCGGATGTTGACGTCGCAGTGGGAAAATTATAACCTTAGAATTGTCGCTTTGTCGAGTCCGCTAACTTGCTGTCGTGATGTATCCGAATGGTTAGGTATTCAGAAGAATGATATCCACAATTTCCCAGCACAAAATCGTGTAAACCTGATAAGAGAAATAAAGTTGAGTGTGGACGACAAAGACAATACGGTTAGATTGTTTAAAGAGTTGTCACTTTTGCAAGGAGGCTTGAGCAGTTGTGCAGTATTTACAAGTTCACGCAGTAACGCATTTGCATTGGCACAAAACATGGTTTCAAAATCACTGCAGTGGAGAAGTACCGATTTGTTGAAACTAGAAAAATATGTGTCGAAAATCCAAGATCCTTTATTAGGAGAATTATTGGCAAATGGTATTGCCGTGTACTATGCTGGAATGCTGCGTGTTGACAGATTAATTGTTGAAAGATTATTTGAAACCAATGAAGTTCGGGTAATTTTTTGCTCCAAGGAAACATGCAAGTACGCACCCAGGGCAAACAATGTTTTGATCTTTGGTACGTCTACCTATGAAGGATCAGATCATCACAATGTTGATTATCTGTTGAATGATATATATGAAATGGTTGGCTGTTGCAAAGACGGTGGTCAAGTACACATATATACCACACCCCAGATGGTTGACTTCTATAGCGCATTCTTGGATTCAGGATTGGCAATTGAAAGTTTATTGTCGAATTCATTACATGGGTTTTTTATCCCTGGTATTGCAAATGGTATAATTAAACTGAGACAGAACTTTATTGACATGTTGACTTATACGTTCTTCTACAGGAGATTATTGAAAAACCCCAGTTTCTATGATTTGAAAGAGGTTTCAAGCAATGGAGTTTCATCTTACTTGTCCGATTTGGTTGAATCAGTTTTAGACGACTTGCGTGATGGGGAGTTTATAGAAGATGAAGATGAAGACGAAGATGAAGGTTTGTTAATCCCGTTGAACAAAGTGGCTATTACAACACATTATGGCAGCACGTTCAGAACTGTATCCATTTTAAGCAAATTGACGAACAAGAGCAAACTCAAAGATATCTTTCAAGCTATTTCGAGTGCATTGGAGTTCGAAGTGTTACCAATGAGGGAAGGCGAAGAGTTAATGTTGACCAGATTGCAAAATAAATTGCCTATTAAATACAGTGGCGGTGAAGAGACTCACGAATCTCCAAATTTCAAGGCGTTTATACTTTTACAAGCTCATATTGCCAGGTTGGACTTGCCCTTTGATTTAAAACAGGATCAGAAAGTTGTGTTGGAGAAAGTTTTGAATATTATCAACGCTTGCATAGATACGTTATCCAGTGGAGGGTTCCTTAATGCGCTATTGGCCATGGACTTGTCACAGATGATAGTGCAAGCGGTTTGGAGTTCTGACAACCCATTGAAGCAAGTGCCCCATTTTTCCAAGGGCATATTAACGAGATGTACCGAGCACAAAGTTGAAACAGTTTTTGATATAATGTCGTTGGAAGATGAGGAGAGAGATGAGGTTTTGCAGTTGGGAGATGAAGCATTGAATGACGTTGCATCATTTGTCAATCAGTATCCGAACGTCGAAATAAAGTATGAGTTGACTGGACAAGTTGTTGCTAACGAGCTGAAGACACTTACAGTGATGATTGAACGTGACGAAGAGTTAGAGCTGTTAGAAGTAGTCAAGAATCAAAACTTTCCAACTTCTAAAGAAGAAAGTTGGTGGGTGGTTATCGGTGACAGTCAAACTCGTTACTTGTATGGTATTAAAAAGGTCACCATAGACAAAGAGATGCAATCATTTGACATTGAATTTAGTATTCCTAACAAAGGTAAACATAATCTCACTGTTTACTTGGTATGTGATTCATATTTAGATGCCGACAAAGAGATGGAATTAGTTGTTGATGTAGAGTAAATATGTGTAGATTGTATTATGAATGTCATGTCGCAAAACACAAGAAAAAGAAAGAAGGAAAATTAGACATTGTGGGTTTGACTCATCAACGACGAGAGGGGGATAAAAAAAAAGCAACAACCTCGAAAAAAAAAAAAAAAGAAAAACGAATTTCAGTTCAAGAAAGTTCACCATTAGATACCAAACTACAAGATGACTGCCACACTAACCACAAAGAATGTCCTAACCCCTTTCCTCAAGAAATTGGTACAGGAACCACCAACCTTTTCCCCTGAAGATTTAGCTACTGCATTGCGTCTTATATTCCAAGATATTCCTTCAGATATACAAACTGGGGCATTTTTGAGTGCCTTGAGATTACGAGGTTTAGACCAAGAAGCAGACTATATAGCAGCAGCTGTTACCACTGTGTTGGAATTTGCCAAAACCATCGCTCCTGAAAATGTGGACCCAAAGGGATACATAGATATTGTGGGGACTGGAGGTGACGGTCAAAATACATTCAATGTTTCTACCTCCTCTGCTATTGTGGCAGCTGGTATGGGATTGCCTGTTTGTAAACATGGTGGGAAAGCATCAACTTCAACTTCTGGTTCGGGAGATTTGTTAAAGTGTTTGGGTGTTGATTTGTCCAAAGTTAATGAAACCACTACCCCAGCAATTGTATCTCAATCCAAATTCTGCTACTTATTTGCTCCCTCATTTCACCCGGGCATGGGATTGGTGGCGCATATTAGATCACAACTTGGAATCCCAACTATTTTCAATATTTTGGGTCCGTTGATAAACCCAATTCCAGTCCAATCTAGAATCTTGGGTGTTTATAGTGAAAAATTAGGTGAATCATATGCTCTTGCTGCATCCATCTTGGCCAAGAAAAGCAGCATTCATAACAGAACCATGGTTGTATTTGGAGAAGTTGTTTTGGATGAAATATCACCTATCGGAAAAACCAAAACGTGGACAATCGATGAAAATGGTAACATTGAACGTGGGACCATTTCACCAAAGGATTTTGGTCTTCCAGAACATGATTTATCTACAGTTAGATCTGGTACTCCGGTGGAAAATGCAGAGGTGTTGTTGCACATTCTCAAACAAGATGATCCAAAGTATAAGGTCAATAGCACAGGAGAAAACCACCCCTTGGTTGATTATATCTTGATGAACACTGCTGCTTTGGCTGTAGTCTCCGGGTTTGCCGATAACTGGATACAGGGTGTCGAGTTGGCCAAACAATCAATAACTAGTGGAGCCGCCATCAAAGCACTTGAGGATTTGAAGGTAGCTATCAATGGCATATAAAATAGATTGATAGAACATATAGATAAAAAAATGTATATTTAGTCGTGTACTGATACTTAAAAAAACGCGCGTTGTAGATTTGCTACACAAAGATGAAAACCAAAACAAATCTTTGACAAAAAAAAAAAAAAACAAGAAAACTATACCCACCTGTCTATTTGAATTGATATTTACTACAGTACTTTATTCATGGTGTTTGGGTTTAATAATTTGTTGGGATCTCCTCAAGGAGCTAACAAGAGACCGTCAGGATTGGAGTTTACACCTATCGGAAAGCGAAACGGAGACGAATCGTCGTTCCAAGTTATCCAAAGCTACCCACAAGATTATTCACCATTGTCAACGAACCGAAGAACATTATTCCAACCATTAAAAGAATCCAATAATATCGCTCATTACTCACAGGAGTCGGGTTTATTTGATGAAACAATTGAAAATTTCGAGAAAGTGTATTCCGCTCGTCACCCGCTTCCCAAGAAACAAACCAAATCTCCATTACCAAGACGCGATCTAATCGCTGAAGAAGATGCAGGTATCGCAGCAAAGCAGCTGGAAGAGACAATTAAAGAATTGAGACTGGAGAACTATGGATGGAAGATTAAATATAAGGAACTTCGTCGGTCGTTGGAAAATATGCCTCAACTTGAAAGTGATGTGAGAAAGGTCAACATAGAATTGAACGAGCAAATTGGCTTGTTGAAACAAGAGATACAAAAGTTGAAAGTCGAGAAACAAGATATTAACAAAGAAAACATTGAAGGTATTATTCAAGAAAAGGATCTCGCTATTGAACAGTTGAATGATGAAATTCATGATTTAAAGAGGAAATTGTCTTCACAAAGAGTTGTTCACGAATCGCAATCGGAGTATGAAGAGATGATCCAGCAACTCCAAAGTGAACGTGAGGAGTTGCATGAAAAGATACAAGATCTCGAAGGGTATATGACACATGCAGAGAATGAGTTTGACGAAGCTATGAAGGAGAAGAATGGGTTGAAAGAAGAAATTGCACGATTACAACGTGGTCGAGAGAACCAAGATGCAAACCTTGAAGGTAGATTGTCTCAGAAGAATGAAGAATTGAAACAGTTAGAAGAGGATGTTTTGAAAAAAGATCAATTGGTTGAATTGCTACAGAGTGAAATGAAGAATTTGGAGTCCAAAAGTACAGGCGAGGAAGCTAAACTAGGTATGGAAGTGGAAGTCCTCCGTGAAAAGCTACAGGAACAACAAAATATAATTGAAAGTTTGGAAAGAAATCAAAAATCCAAAAAGGAACTTTATGTTAGTGAGATTCATGCCTTGGATTATAAATGTAAAGAATTGGAGGTAGAATTAGATGAAGCTTATACCAAACTCAAAACCTCAGATACAAAGGACGGAGAGTTGCGCAACAGATGCGAGGAACAATCCAAGAAACTTGAAAGTCTAAGCAATGACATGGCGGATCGATTAAATCAAATTGAAATATACGAGAAAGAGTTTGAAAAAGTGCATGGTGAATTGAAAGCTGCCGACAAGAATTTGGAATCAACCAAGGAGAAACTTGAGTCCAGTACAAGAGCCAATGAATTGTTGTCCCGCGAAATGGAGCTGTTAAAGAGAAGTGTCCAAGATTATGAGGAATTGAAGATTGAGTATCATGCCTACCAAGAAGGGAAATCTCATGAAATCACACAATTAAAGCAACAATTGATACATCAAGAGCAAGAAATTGCTAAATTGGAGGATGCTGTTGAGAGATTCCAGGCTAAGGCTGTTGATAAAAGTGAGTTGCATGCTGATAATGTACACCTTTCCAACAAGTTAGAGACTTCGTGGAAACAAATTGACGACTTGCAAAGGAAACTTGAAGATTTGAAATTCAGCAAAGAAAAAGAAGTTGACTATGAGGTCAATTCAAACATCCGGAACTTGAAGGAGCAAATTCTTGATTTGAAGGAAGAGAATTCAAAGTTAAAACTTGAGACTCAAACAGCTGGTTATACAAGAGAAGAAGTGGTTGCTGATAATGTTGAGTTGGCAGATCAATTAAGAGATGCTGAATCGGCTAGAATGAATGCTGAGAAGAAGGTTGCAAAATTGGAAAGCGAGATTTCTGAGTTGCTTGTTACAATAGATGAATTAGACTCTCGTCTGAAATATTCTTTGGAGGACACTTATGTTGCAGAATTGAAGAAAGAAATTATTAAGCTACGAAGCGACATTAAAGTCAGTGATGATTATATTGGAGAGCTAGAAGCCAAGGCAAGAAGATCACAAGTGATAGAAGTTGAATTGGAGAATTTACAAAAGGAACTTGATTCGTCAACTAGTTTATTAAAATCCCACGAGTCAAAGATAAAGTATTTGGAGAGTGAATTAGAAAAGGGCAAATCATCAGAACCATCGGTCATCCAAGATTATGTAGAGTTCCAATTGAGTATGTGCCGAAAGGATCTAGACAAGGCAACAGAGCAACTAAAGGTTACAGACGAAAAGTATCACTCGAAGTTGCAGAAACTACAAGAAGAGAAACAAGTTGCAGAGATAGATTTGATGAAGTTCAAAAGCAAGAATACCGAATTGAATATGAACTTGGAAAGTTCGAAAGAGGACTTGTTGCAAATGACCAGAAATTGCAAGAGGTTGGCCAAGAAAGTATCGGAAAACATGCAAGTCAGAAAGAAATTAGACTCTCCGGAATGGATCCAGTTTCTTGAAAACGAAAGTATTTATTTCAAGAGGAAGTTTATGGAGGAGTTTACAAGGAAATGTGACTATAAATTCTTGTACAACTATGCAGTACGGTCTATCAAGAATTCAAGTGAACTACTAAGTCTCAATGAGAAAAATGCAAATTTGGTGAGACTTGGTCTCTACCCTGAATATGTTAACCTGAAAATTGAAAAACGACCAAAATTGACGTTTGCTGGGTTGGCAAAGTTTGTGCTAGCCAGTGTTAGGATCAGAAATAGAACCCAAGACCATCTTTCAACTTTAAAGGACTTACGACGAGTTAGAGGTGAAATAGATGTAGCTAGGATTAGTTTTTCTTAGAAATATATATATAACGTTATCACATGATTCTTCCTATAGGTGTTTGAAACTTGTCGGCCGATACCTGGCGAACCCTACCTGGACGAGGTGTTTGAAATTGCAGAGACTGTTGTTGTTGCTGTTGTGTTTGAGCAGACGAAAGGGCAGGAGTATGTGGTGGCGGTGGCAACGACTGTTGCTGTTGTTGATTGTTGATGGAACTTGATCTTATGTTGAAAAAAGTATTGTTTGAATTGCCGGGGTAGTCGGAAGTGGAATTTAGCGATACGTCACTGTGATGTAGTACCGTGGTTGGTGAAGGTAGAATCAGGTAAGTTTGCTTGTTATATCCGTTGTTTAAGAAGTCCGCCAAGTCAGGATCCCCAGCAACGGGGGGTACCAAGGTTTTATCGACCACACTCTTGTCCAGGTGAAAACTATCTAAGTTTAGATCCATCCATCTTTTCTGCTTTATTGATCTTCTGTTCTTGTATATCTTAGAACCAAACTGTTGTGAGGGGAACGAGATCATTCCATCTTCTTCTTCGTCTTCTGCAAATAGTTGTGGATACACATTCACGGACGCTTCAATGAGATTTGTTGTGTCAATATCGTCAAATGGGATGGGCTCGTCCTTCCATCTTTCCATGTACAACACCTTGTTTGGATCATCTAAATGTGTGTAACAAAATACGCCGTCTCTTGCCATTGTGGTAGTCAGGTATGATTATAATAACAAAGCGTGTTTTTGTTCTTGTCTGTGGATTTTTTTTTTTCTATACAGCGATCATTAATCTTAATTCCAGTGCGCCAAAATTATTTGATACTAGCGAGTTAGAAATACAGGTACCAAAAGTAATATGATCGTACTTTGTGTTTACTAATTGTTAATACCAATGATAAGAATAATTTTGGTGCACAGGTGTGAATACATTCCCTACAAGTATTTCCAATATTTTTATCGTAGAGATAGATATAGTTTTGGCACACTAGTTTCATTTAAAAATAAGTAGACTGTAAAACATTACACACTAACTTCTACTTCACAACACGATTCAAACAACGAAGGTTTCTTTTGTAGCTTTTCTTTATCATATCCACTAGACTTGACCAATTTAAATGCCCCAGTACCAATCAGCATGGTTTGCCCCAAAATAATACATTCAGAAACCCCTTCAATCTTATCGTTCTTCATATAAAATGCAGCATCAAACAAATGGTCGGTAGTTTTTTCAAACGATGCCAATTGCAAAACAGAATCTCTCATCTTGGACAAACCAAATCTTGTAATACCCAAAACCTCTCCTTTATAGGTCATGACATCACCCAACAATTGAATATGACGGGGATCGACACTCATACCGTGATTACTCATCGTGTAATCAATTTCTTTAATAATGGACCCTCTAGCTGCTTCAATACCCAAGATTTCATTAACTTCCAAGACATGATTGGTGGTGGTTCTGGTACCAACAATACCTTCGGTGTTCATGACATCTTTCAACCCATACCCTTCAACCAACAATTCCTTCTTACCATCATCTTTGATGTTGATAACAGCACGGAAAATGTTTGACAAACCTTTGATACAAATACCTGGCAATGCTCTTTTCAAGTGTTGCATTCTAAAAAACAAAGCGTTTCTATTATCGGATTCGCTCTTGAGCGCTTCAGCCTTGGTTTGTCGGATGCTACACAAGACATTAATTCTGTCTTTACCACTGATGGAAACATCACTTTGAGCAATCTTTAATTTTGGAGCGCTGGCAATGGCAGCGGCAATGTTGTCCAAGTTTAACTCCAATTGCAACTTGTCAATGGTTTCGGTATCTATTTTGATGGACAAGTAACAAAGGTTTTCCTTGTACACATCTTCAATGAAAAACGCCACGTCTTCCAAAAGGGTCTTTTCGATTCTTCCCTTTGCCACACGAGCGGCGATTTCATCATCATCGTTGACCAAAACGGCATTGATAATAGGCGTTGAAATGACTTTCGATGCATTAATAATTTCTTTAATACGAGGAACCCCCAAGGTAACATTCATAGAAGCCACACCAGCAAAATGGAAAGTTTTCAACGTCATTTGCGTACCTGGTTCACCAATGGATTGTGCACCAATTGCACCAACAGCTGTACCTGGCTCAACTTTGGCACGGGAGTATTTGTAAAGACATTGTTCGAGGAATTTTTCGATATTTTTCTTCGTAATTTTCAGCAATTGGTTGACACAGATAAGCGTGCTTGTGTTTTCATCAATTTGGATTTCATCATCTTTTGGAGATCTTGCAAGTGCTCGTAATCCTTTCTCTTCTCTGATTCTAGCTAATCTGTCTGACTTTTTGCCGATGAATTCACGGATAGATTTATAGAATTCTGTTTCGGCGTTATTACCAGTTTCAAGCGGAGACAAGGTTGAGTCGACCAAGGCTTCGATTTCATATGGCAATAGCCCGGTGTCGTTCACACTGTAAGTCAAATTGAATGAGTGATCCCATTGTCTGTTGAAATTGACGGGTTTGGCGTCACCTTCCATATCATATGGATCCAACCCATCCCCACCATAGGTGAATTGAACGATACCGTTCGATGAGTTACGGACCGTGTTGTCGTATTGTGTGGACAAATCTTCCAAGGATTTCATTAATCTTCTTGACATGTAACCAGTTTCAGCAGTTTTGACCGCAGTATCAACTAAACCTTCTCTACCGGAAATAGCATGGAAAAGAAACTCTGGAGGGGTCAACCCACTGTAGAAGGAATTTCGAACAAACCCTTTGGATTGTGGGGTTTTGGAATTCTTGGTGAAATGAGGTAACGATCTATCTTGGAACCCATCTGGCACACGATGACCGGAAATAATTTGTTGACCGACAACCGCCACCATTTGCGACACATTCAAGGTAGAACCTTTAGAACCACAAGTTGCCATAATCAATGGAGCATTTAAGGAGTCCAATTCCCTGATACAAACCTCTCCGACTTCTTCTCTGACTTTGGACAACAACCCACCAATCTTGGCTTCCAAAGTTTGTTCTTCATTACAACCCGGTTGGGTTTCCAATTTCCCACGATTATACAAGTCAATCAATTGGTCACATTTCAAATATGCTTGTTCAACCATCAATTCTTTCTTTTGTTTTAATTCATCTGCTGGGGTGACATCGTTGATACCAATGGAGAAACCTCTGTTACCGAGATATCTGGCACACATTTTAGCCATTCTGTTCATAGCCACTGCTGCTTCTTGCGGACCGTAATCTCGAAGGATGGTGTAGAATACCGAGTGTTTTTTACCATCACCCAAAGTGGACTTGTCCATCAACCCACTCAAAATTTGTGAACCTCTGATAAGAACAAACCCGTCGTTGGGCGACATTTCATTTGGTAAACCCTTTGCCGGTGGGTGGAAGGTTTTATTTTTGGCATCGAGATTGATAACCACTTTGGAGTCTCTATTTGGTTTGATCAATAACGAAAACACTTGTTTACCGGTCCACAACATTACTGGTTTGAAGATGGAAGGAGGTGGGATGTCAAATTGGATGTTTGCATCCGACATCATACTCAACAACTGTGTCAAAGACGCACGGTCAAAGAACGAATCCTTGTGGGAAATCAAATACGAACCCGTGATGAAATCTTGTGTAGCGGCAATGATTGGTTCCCCTGATTTTGGAGTCAACAAGTTATTTTTGACACCCATCAAGTTGATGGCTTCGGCTCTGGCTTCTTCAGTTTGAGGGACATGCAAATTCATTTCATCCCCATCGAAATCGGCATTGTAAGGAGTACACACACACTCGTTCAAACGGAAAGTTCTCCAAGGACGGATCTTTGCATAATGGGACAAGATGGATAAACGATGCAAGGAAGGTTGTCTATTGAACAAAACGACGTCACCATCTTCAATATGACGTTCAACAACATCACCAATTTGCAAGTTTTTAGCCAATTTTGCACGGTCACCAAATCTCAAGTTTCTCTTACCAGGTTCGTTTTGCTTGGCCACGTAGTTGGCCCCAGGGTGAATGTCAGGACCGTTGTAAACCAATCTTTGTAATTTCTTTCTATTGTATCTAGTACATTTTTCAGGATAAGTCAACACTTTAGCCACTCGATCAGGAACGGCAACTTCATCTATTTTCAAGTTTGGATCTGGGGAAATAACAGTTCTACCGGAAAAATCCACTCTTTTACCGGACAAATTACCTCTGAAACGACCTTGTTTACCTTTCAATCTTTGACAGAATGCACGAATAGGTTTGGTGGCTTTGTTACCGACACCACCTACCAGCAATGCTGGGTTGGCAGAATCGGTGTTGATGTACATACCAATGGTTAAACTCAAGTAATCCCATGCTTCAACAAGGGCGTTAATGGAGATACCTTTGCTAAGACCAGACTTTATAAGGGATGATGTCCAGACAATTTCTGTCAATTTGACGGTTAAATCATCTTCGTTAGATTGGGCATCCATCAAAACTGAAGGTCTGATACACACCGGAGGAGCAGGTAAGAATCTCCAGATGTACATTTCGGGACGACCACCCTTATCTGGCTGGAGACCAAAGAATGCACAATCTTCGTTTTTGATAAGTTTGAACAAGTTTAAAGTTTTCAAAGGGTTCAAATCATCATGGATTCTTTTGGCAAATTTGGTCAACTCTGGATTTCTATTGAATACTTGATCCAACTCTTCATCCCAGACGATTTTCTCAGGGGTTTCTTTTTTACCGATCCATCTGAATGTGTCATGGACGATTTTCAAAGCTGCAGGACCGGCACCACTAGCGGCCTTTTTGACTACCCCGTTGATGTGGTTACAGTGGAGACATCTTCTTTGTTTCTTACACTGTTCAATGACCTGTTTCAAAATCTTCATACGTCTCAAGTTGTCAATGTTTGGTCTTCTCAACTCGTTTAGGAAACGTCTTTTTGTGGGTTCGTCAAGTAACACGGCAGCACAGTTTTTACAGATACACTGGAGGACCGAGATGATGTTTTTGAAATAACCAACATGGAAAACAGGTAATGCCAATCTGATGTGTCCGAAATGACCATGACATGATGCCAAATTACCGTGACAAGTGGAACATTCTTGGGCGTTGGAGGAAATACCCATTCTTGTATCTAAAGCACCATGTTCTTTTGGAGTTCTACCCTTTTCTAGATCGTACAAATCACGAGTTTGGATCTCGACTTCTGATTGGGCAATGATATCGTTGGCAGATAATGCACCGAACTCTAACCCCTTGATGCATTTAGGGGCTATATCAACGACGACTTCTTTCATGAGCGATGGCGGGTGGTAATAGGGAGTGATGATTCGAAAAAAAAAAAAAAAAAAAAAGAAAAAAAAAATTAACGTGCGTTAAAAAGATGCGAAGTGGAAAAAAGATGCGAAGGAGAATGAATTGTAAAGGGAGAGGACGTCATGATGAGCGTTATTAAAGATAAGATAAGAGTCTTAGGTGAAACAGAGGAAGATGAGATGAAGAATGTGTAGAATTTGGTGGACAGGAGTGGTTCACACGAGTAGTTCACATGAGTTGAATACATAACTGTTGTGTAGAATTTGGTTGTAAAAAAGTGCAAAAAGGTGAATAAAAAGAGGGCAGATGTGTAGGAAACTTAGAAGAAAGAGTAGCATTAAAGGAAATGATGTGAGCGTACCAGAAATAGTATTACTCATAACTTGAATAGTCAAAACACACAAGGTGTAATAAAAGTAAAGCTGAGAATAGAGATAGAAACAAAAACGATGACCAGTATTGCAACACTTTTCTATACACAGCAAGTATACTTGGTCGTGTGGTTGGTTAATTGTGTTGATAATTTCTCACACAACAAGAAGGGATGAAAAAGTCAAAAAAAAAAAAAAATTGATCAAACTACACCAATGAAAAATATCATGTTAGTAAAATTAGTAGAACAATGTGCATATTTAATGTAATCAAAAATTACAGTTGATGCCATGGGCTTAATGTTTGCTGACATATTATGGGTAAACACTAACGATACATTAATCTAGCTAGATAAGTTTATAATTTATAATATATATATATGATTTAACGTGTTATATTTAAAAAAAGCTGTAGAATGAGACTCCTCTAGTCTGAACGTAGTGGAAGAAGCTCATCAAGTAAGAGAATAGATCTCTACAATGGGTATGAGTAAAACAGTACAAGTAATAACATATATTATAAGGATATATAGCTAGAAGGAAATAATGTTAGTAGACTCACACAATATGAAGTGTGGGTAGATCTCAACACGAGTATAAAACACACAGAATACAATCCGAAAATTGGAACTAGAGGTAACAACGATTACAGAAATAACAGATGAAGGGATAAGTAATTTTTTTTTTAAGAGGATTGAACAAATGAGAGACAACATAAATGCTATATACAGTACAAAAAACATGCACATTCGGGAAATACGATTACAGAATCGAACAGTGATCAAAGAAGTAATCATTCGTATAAGAACTATGATGGGGTATCTTATTGGGTAGATGAATATCTATGATTTGTATGATGTCGATGTAGTATTTGGTCTACTATAGTTCATTCATTTCTAAAGATAAGACTACATCACACTCTACACTATTTAATCTGATAATTCTGTTCGTTTAAATAGTGAAGAATGTAATGGAATGGGTCGCAAACCTTTGCACGACTTGTGAATCTTAATAATAATGATCACTTATTTTCTCTGAGTCAATAAATAAGTGTATGACATATAAACGGCCCATGTATTTGAAAATGGTACACTTAGTCGTGTGTTTGGATAATTGTGATACAACGCGTAGTAATCAAGGAATTCGACAAAAAAAAAAAAAAAAAAAAATTGATCAAACTAAATCAAAGAAAATGGTTATGTTAGCAAGAGTACCTTTATTAGTTTAGGTTTTAAGTGGTATATGTTTAATCCGTGTTTCGTAGACATATAACTCTACTGAAGAGTTGAGTGAAAACTACTAACGATACAATAATCTAGCTCTACCAGTTTATAATTTTTAATATATATTTTACCTTGTTATATTTAAAGCAGATGTAGAACAAAGTGTAGAACGTGACACGTGTAGTAAGGATGTGTCTGTATAAGTTCATTAAGTAAGAGAATTGTTGAAATAGATTGGAATCTACATTAGATGATGAATAATAACAACAAAAAGTGTAATATATATTATTAAAATGACAAAGCTAGATTGTGAAATCGTTAGTAGACACACACCAGGAAGTGTGGAATACCATATAAAGCGATATGGGTGTTTTGCGCGACGTGCACTAACATTTTTGTTAGGAGCGTGACGTAGAAATATTTGCGTGACGTGCTTGCGTGACGTGCTTTTCTAGAACACGCTACATC
>JANIWD010000093.1:0-59226 GCA_030557875.1 Candida neerlandica | reverse complement strand
TATATGGTTAGATGTCAGTTGTCGTAGTGTACGGTAGACCGATGATGTGTGTGTGAGTGCGAGTGCGAGTGTCAGTGTGAGTGTGTGTGCTAGCGTAGGTGTGATTGTGAGTGTGAGTGTGAGTGTGAGTGTGAGTGTGAGTGTGAGTGTGAGTGTGAGTGTGAGTGTGAGTGTGAGTGTGAGTGTGAGTGTGAGTGTGAGTGTGAGTGTGAGTGTGAGTGTGTAACAGAAAAAGAAAGACCAGTAATTATGGAGGCAATTATAATGAACTATGGCGAGAGGTGTACTTTTTTTTTTGGTGCCGCGTGCCATGGACATAGGCGGAAGCGGGAGTGAAACAACACTAACCAAAAGACCGATAAATATATAACAAAGGATATTATGTGTGGCGAATTGATCGGCCTGCGCATTAAGATAAACACCGAAAAACCTGGTGACTAGAATAGCTTACCCAAGGAGGTAACGACGCGCAATTGGAGGCCAGACGAAGACAGCTCACCCGGATCGGTTATTCACCTTGATGTTGAATACTTTTCGTTCACTCTTGCTTACTCCTTTCTCGTGTTCTAATGATCGTCTCCTCCATATGCAAACTCTAAGTGAAGCACCAAATTACTTCCATTCGACCATGGAGCGCAAATATATCACATGAGTTGTGCTAATTACTTCGTATAGACATATATACAATCTAGACCATGTGATGCGCAACACTCGCAGAATCCAAATTTTGTATGTCGTCATAAGCAAGACTAAAATCAAAGGCAAATGTAAAGGTAAAGGTAAAGGTAATGGCCAATGCAAAATGCATTCCTTTCTTTTTGACAAATTTTTCCGCAATTCTTCTTTTTTCCAGATAAAGCATGATTAGATAATCGTCCTGCCGTTTCGATCCGCTAAGGCATGGTATGATTTTGATGAATAGTTATTCCGAGAATTTCAACGATAGTGGAGACTTTACTTTGTCTACGAGAATGATTGTTTTTTTTTTAATATTAATCGGGGGAACTGAAGAAGATGTGAGAGTTTTTGGAGGAGACTTTAGTGGGGTTGGAGAGAAGGAAATAATGATCGTTCGAGAAGTGGGACATTTCTTTGTATGAACTAATGCTCGCACAATTTCTCATGGCAATTTTCCTTGTGAGATTAGAGCGAGCTTGCCCCCATAAAAAGAAAGAAAAAAAGAATATGTATGTATATTTTTAAAATGTGGGGGAGAATCTTTTAGGGGGAAGTTCAACTTAATGTACCATAGATGCACCACAAAGAATGGAACCTGACCAAACATGAATATCTAATCCGACAATAACCAATCACAACCAAAAAGAAAGTAATCGGAACTGTACTAAATTTGTTGGGGGGAGGAGGAGGAGGAGGAGAAGTGAAATCACTCGTTCAACAATCACCTTAGTCAATGGAAAAAGGAGGTATACATAGTAGTTTAGTCACCGGATATCTTGTACAATTGAATATTATATTTACAAATCGTTTGCTAACGATATGAATGATCTCAGCTGACCTAATGAAATCAGCTATCCAGATGTTCCTTTGGAAGTATCCATTGAGAGCGAAAGTGAGAGTCATCAAACGATCAAACAATAACCGTCAGTCGAGTTTCCACCGCAACTACGAATTGTTCTTTTTTTTTTCTTTGTTTTAAGTGCTAATCCCTATAAATGCACATTTCCGTTGAATGCGGAACAAGATTAAACGCAGACACTTTTTTTTCCAATGTGGCTTTGTGTAACCAATTGCTGTTGCTATTGTTTTATCCTAAAAACCGAAATATCTCACTTCTCTTGTATTTTGTTTTTTTTTTTCTTTTTCTTGGCCCAGGCACATACTTAAACACGAACACAAAAAGGTTATTCCGAAAACCTCATATACACACCCAAACCTCAATTAAATCGTCCATTGTTGAACAACAAAAGACGCTTGACCACTTAATTGCACCCCCACTAACCACGGCGGTCTCACAATAGTCAAACACAACAGGAAGAACAACAATCGACTCTACTTTTTGCATTGTCCTTTTTGTTAGACAGTAAGGCAAATATCCTGGTACGGCTAAGTTTGCCATTACCACAATCTAGAACTAATGAAGTATCGTTGACGTTTACTATCAGCAACGTGGTTAAAAAAATAAGAAATTCCTGCCAATTTTATTATACATTAATGCCAAGTAAGTAGCTTGTAATTTTTTTAACAGACTCGACAGATACTGTTGTTACATGTGAGATTGTTTACTGGCGCAGAATCAGTTTGGCAAGCCTTTTTTTTTGTTTTATTTTTACATGGAATATTCCATTGGAGATTGATTTTTTTTGGTGCCATTGTTCTGTAGTTCTATTGTTGTATTGTTCCGACCAGAGGGTACGTTTGCTTAATTGGTTTCTGTAGGACACCCTAAAATACAATATATCAATGGTAAGCCGAATTGGCTTTGATGAAACGACGATGGACTTGAATATTAATCAAGAATGCAATTGTCAAGAGATGGATTGCCCAGCCTCCGTACTCCTCCTCCTCTTTCCCCATAACACATTCTTCATGTATGTAGGTATACGCGTTGCAATAGTATTGTGAGCTCAACACATGTTGTTGTTGTGATATGTAAAAAAGATACAACGTACCCAAGAAAGTTGTCAACAGAAGACACTAGACAGAAGACAGAAGGAGGCTCCTTTTTTGTTTTTGACAGTGCCCAGAAAGAATATCATTCTTATTTTTGTGGTATGAAATATAATCTAAAATCCTATCGTATGCGTACCTTTTATTAACACATATATGAGTTTCGATCGCAAATTCAATTCCAAATATTCAAAATAACAAAATTCCTCTACACAGAACCATCAGGTATATGTAAGCCTCTTTTTAATTCAATTAAACCACATGCTCTTTCAAGTCTATCTTACACAGACTAAGAATCACAGCACTTTGAGAGAATAATTGCAACAGTAATGACCAGGTTCATAGTTAGGCTATGTAAATCATAAATGTGGAATGCTTTTTTTGTCCACAAGCCGATAAAAATTGCGAGGAACGCACCGATTTAGCAAATGCGAACAATGGGGAATTTTTTGTTTCCTGACCTAACACTTAAAAACATGCATGTAAACAGAAGGAAAACTTCAATTTCAATCGTACGCAGAAATGGAGTTAAGAACATTGAACAATGGATAGAATGTCGGTTTCTATCAGATTTTAGAAGAGTGTAAAGCAAAGAAGCAACTAAAAAGAAAGAAAAAAAAAAATTCAACATCATAGAAGATCGAAAGCATGAACTAATGCTACCACCAGACAAATTAGAACTAAATCAAAAATTTCTAGAAAATAGATACTACAACATCATTTATTTCTTTGCTCCAGCTTTCTCTCCAACAACTCTACCATCCCCACAATTTGATTAATTTAAGATCATTCATTTTCATTCAATTGACCATGTAGACTTCTTGTAACCCATAAGTTGAAACATTACAAAAACTCCAATTACGCAGATTATTTTAGTGTCACAAGTAAAAGACCAAGACACACTCAGACACATACACCCAAAGACATTTATATATACATACATATACATATGTACATACCCTCGGTAGTGTTCCGATTGTTGGTGTAAGGGTTGTTATTGTGAGAAGTCTCATCTGTTTTTGTGATGAGATGAGATGTATTTTTTTTTCTTTGTTCTCTCTCGAAACCATTGTTTGCACTACTTTCATCATTTTGTGGTGCCGGAAAATATAATTAATCCGAATTTAATGCATAGATTTTGACTATGTACTATTTAATCCATGCAGTAAATTTGACGATTCCCAGACCCAGAAAAAAAAAAGTGGTATCATTGGCAACAGTATCTCAGAATGGTGAGGCGAATTGAGGCGAAATGGTAAAAAGGCAAAATAGCGAAATAGCGAAATGGCAAATCGCAAGATAAGTGTTAATTGTGTTGTGTGACATTAAATGAATAATTTTGAACAAAAACGAATAAAATGAATATTCAGTTTCTGGAGAACATGAGTCTTGCCGAGGATGTAAGATTTAGGTCAAGAGAAATTGATTTATATGTTTTTTCAGATATGATTTGGTTCCAATTTTTTTTTTTTTTTAATTTATCATTGCTGATAATAATATAAGTTATAGGAGTAAAAGATAAATTTCTTGTATGTAGTTAAGATTCTGGAGTTATCAAAAATGCAATGCCTTTCTATATATTATTGAGGAGGTTAAGTGGAGAATAATATCCTTGTCATTCCTTGAAAAGTATACACACAATTTGTAAGGATGTTGTACTACTTGATAATTAACCTTGGCTCCTATTCCCCGCTCTCTATAATGAAGTATTCCTAAGTTAAACCGTAATTATACAATCTGGTGATATTTTCACTTCTCGGATGATAATACTTCTCCCCCGTACCAGAGTGAGAGAAAGAATTCATGCTTCTATTATAATTACAAAGAAGAAAAAAACCTTCTTATCACAAACTTAGCTGTAATTTCAAAAATAAAATACGCCTTGAAGGAAAGAAATAATCAAAATAAAAGAGGATATTGATGTTACATAATTGTTCTGGCGAGGTGTTTTCATTTCTTTTCTAATTTTCGTATTATGTAACATTTGAACTGAGGTGGTAACAATACATGATAGGATAGTAAGGCATGAGGTGGATAAGAAAAAAAAAAAAAGAAAATATAAATAAAATAAATTCGCCAAAAATGGAATTCCCAGCGAGAATTCTTCCTGTGCATAACTTGCTCTCTCCTTCTCTCTCTCTCCAATAAAAAAAAAAAAAAGCGAACAAAAACAAAACCGAATTACGTGGGACCCGGAAGTCGACTACATCAACAAATAGGTTAATCAACAGCTGAAACGAAAAGAAAGAGGTGCATTTAGCACTCCCGATATGCGTCGTAGTTTATCAAAAACAAAAACCGTAATCAAAGGACAAGAAATCAGATGAAAGGATGAAGTACTCAGTTTTGAAATATTTTGTTTGGTCGTAACAGGGCAGTGTGATACAAAAACAACAAGTAAAAAAACAAAAAAAACTAACATGATTAAAGTAATAAGGAGGGGGATACGTCCAATAATACAAAACAGGTGCTTATTGACTTGGTTATCGGTTATGTATATATGGTCATATCTGACCATTCAGTTGTAATATATGAATTAATGAAATATGGAATTTGAAATTCGTAGTTGCTGAAGGGCGTGTCGTGGTGTTAGACAGTAACGTACGTTAATTTGAGTTGAGTTTGGTTGGGTTGAGTTGTGGAGTTAGGCTTAGTTTACATAGGATAGAAGGAAACAAGTCCTGTATGCCAGGTTCGGGAAGTCAAGGAATTGGATTGCAGTGAGATTTGTTTTTTTTGTGTCTTAAGGCATTTGGAGTTCTTCCGAACAAGTGGAGCAGAAGGCAAAAAAGGAAGAAAGGAAGAACAGACATTTTTTTTCTTTTGGGTCGGTGGTGGTGCTGCCCCTCCTCTGCATCCGCCAGTGACTGTGCGGTGAATTGTCATTTCCAATTCCAATTTCCGTGTCGTGCACATTTTGTCAGAGAAAAAAAAAAAAGAAATTGCACAATATTATATTTTATCTTTTCTGCACATTGGGTTAAAGGAATAATTTAATAAATTTGTGTAATATTCATTTTTTTTTTCTTTTTTTTTTTTTATTTTTACTTGGTGGTAAAAAAAAAATAATTTCTCCTTTCTCCTCCTTTTGCCTTTTTGTTACTTTTCTTGTCTTCAACTATAAATTTTTGTAATATAAATACACCAATTGATTTCCCAGCACAGGTTCATTTTTTTTTTAAAATACCTTCTTATATCTTTTTTTTTATATTATATTATCTATCAATAGCATTCTTATTCTTTCAAACACTTCAAAACTACAATGTACTTTTATGACGATATGATCTTAGGATCGTCTTTGACTACTACCAAATTTCACAATAATGTGGATTATTTGCAATATGTTCCAGACAACCAAAAAGCAACACACTATTTAAACAACAACCTCAATTTAATTGGTTTCATCAAATACATACAATCAAATCCAGAATACAATGTCCACAATCAATTCTTGTGCCGAAGATTGATGAACATTTGCTGGAGAAGAATCTACAAAAACCATCATAATTTGTCAGAAGTCAACCCATTGACTATAAATTGGGATAAAAACTCAGATATCACATGGTTGTTTGGTCCAGAGATTGAACTACCTGAAGAAGATCTTTCATCTGAACATCAACAACAACATGCAATGGATTTGTATGACAACTCAGACAACATTAGCATTTCATCATTTGATTCATTCAGTTCCTACGATAGCGACGACTTCCCAAGTTCATCCAGAAGAAGATCCACCACTTCTACCAACTCATCTGTCATGTTAGATGAAGAAGAAGACGAAGATATAATAATGAAGGGAAGTAATGGCGACTTGACTAGATCCATTCTTAAAAAAAGAGCCAGTAATAATAACAAACATAAAAAGAAAAAGGTGTCATTTAATTACATTGTGAATACCAGAGAAATCATCAACGGTATGTCTGTTGACTACGATTTCTTAGACAGGGATTGTTTATAGACATTTGGGAATAAAGAAAAAAAGGACAATCACAATAGGTTTAAATTTATTTGCATCATCATTTATCATTCATCATAATTTTTTTAAAAAAAGTTATTAGCATATCATTTTATTACTAGAGACGGTTAGATATTATCGTTAAAAGCAACAAAAAGTATTATTAATTATAGCTGGTTCTATAGAGTTAATTATTATCTAAAAATGTACAAACATAAATATTCTTGTATTTTTTTATGCCTTTACAAACTTTTTTTTTTCAATATATTGTAGAATAATAGATAGTTCGAGATTGGTATTGTTTGAGGGAAGAATGGACCCAAGATTGTGTTGCGCTCTCGGGCCACGGTAGCGCCTTTGGGGGGTGAAGGAGGCGAGAGAGAGATTGTTCTTTTTTTTTTTTTTGTTCTTTTTCACAGTCAATCTTCGTCTCGCATCAGGCGTACCAGATTCTTTTTTTTTCACAGTCACAGTCAGAGTCACTATCACAATGGCCATACTAAATAAGCCAACAATACCACTCAAGAGGCTAGACTTATCTAGATAATGAAACAAACACATACACACTCAATACAAAAAAAAAAATAACACATGATAATCTTGCTCTCATCTGTTCCTGTTATCCATTCTTCACACACACAAGAAATATCGATCGCAAACGTACCTTGTGAAGAAAAATAAAAATAATAATAATAAAAAAATAGCAAACACAGGAGGAGCAGCAATATCAGTGGCAGTAGCAGGGATAAGAGGAAGAGTGGAATCACAGGAATGACTTGTACGTCTGTTTCTTGTGATATCATCAACCTTGCGTGTGAGCAAAACTCCATGCGGTGTGTTTATCAAACTAAAAATATACATACGTGTAGTTCTTCCGATGTTGCTCCTTAAGGGGTGGGGGAGCAGGTTGCATTTGCAGTTGCTGACGCAAATTATAGTTCTACAACTACGAATTCGGTGGATGTAATCCGGTCGGTTGGTTGGATCGATTGGCTGGGAAACAGCCAGACGAACACGGAATCGAAAAATGGACGGCATCTGCAGATAATAACTCCACTTGTGTAAGTTCAGCGTCAGTGTAATTCACTTGCTTATCAACTAATGCCCCTATCTGTGCATGTATGAATTAAATCAACTAAGTTGAACCTGGTCAGGCAATATTGGAGGAGTGTCCTTTTTTTTTGTCCCTTTATAGTGAGTGAGTGTGTGGATGTGATGTGCATTCTTTGCTGCTTTTCCCCGGATTCAATTTCAATTTTTAGTCGTCCGGATTTTGGTGCTGAAGTACATATACATTTGTGACACATATATATACATGTAGTCGCAAACAAACAAACAAAAAAAAACCTTACGGCGCCATTCTCCGGGATAAGGAAACGAAGCATAAAGTAAGGGACAATAGTCTTGAAGTTCATGTTCGTCTTCCGATATCATCCATATGAATCGGACCAGAGAATCAACAGAGACAATAGGAGTTACGATAATAACAACCACAACAATAGAAGGAATTAAACTAAAGGGCGTTGAATGAGGTAAAATGCTTTCGTTTCTGAGTCATTTTTCTCTTTTTCCCTCTTGTTTTTTTTGCTAATTAGGCTTCAAATTGATTAGAGTTTTAGGTTCTGGAATTCATTCATTCAGTCATCGAATCCTTCTCTTGTACAAGATTAGAATATTTTTTTTATTCTTTTTCCTTTTTATTTTGGTCTTTGCAATTTGCCTTTTTTAAGGCAATCATCTCATTATTAGTGGCTGTATCTCAAATTAATATCTTCAACCCGCCTCCTCCTCCTCCTCCTCCTCCTCCGTTGTCCCTCTTATCCTCACTTACACTTCATAACCATAGGCTATGTGTCTCATCTGAGAATAGGGGGGAAGAGGAAGAGTCAAACCTGGTAAGACGATAAGAAGGAGATAAAATAAAAAATAAAGAACTAGTATTCCACCCCACACGACATGTAAATATTCATCCCAACTGGAGTTTCCCCCAAAAAAACTGAAGGTTCTCCACATGTAGTAGATTACCAACTTCCCTTCACTTATCATCATATTTCATTTTTAGAGGAGAAATAAAAAAGAAAATGGCGCTGATAAGAAAGTATTTGAGTTGGTCGTGATTCACTACTCCTTATCGTCGTTCTTAGTAATAGAGAACTTTCAAACAACGGCAAGGCAATTGCAAGAATCTGTTATTATTATTATTATTTTTTTTTTTGTTTCTTTAGTATATTTTATCTCTTTTACGCTTGCTCTTTAGTAAGTTCTTATGCATTCTCCTCTTCTTCATTCTCTTGTTCTGGGATTACTTGTATTCTGGAAATTCCATTTCTATCTGCACAATGGTTTACTCCACTCACTTCGCAAGTCTTCAAATACAAAATGAAAACAACCAATAACCAAAAGGGTAAGGGAAAAAAGGACCATATTTTTTTAGTGAGTCTACTGTCCCTCTTGCCGCGCTTTTTCTCTTCCCCCCTTTTTTCACTCCCAGGCCGAGCAATAAGTGGCCCCTCGCTTGAACTCACTCTTTTCGTGCTAGCTTAGTTTAACTCCTATATTATATCAATTCGGCATTACTTGACAATGATAAAACAGTTGACATGAAATTCTCGTTTCGTAAGTTTCCTTTGTGTATGTTTGAAAGTCTCTTTATCCGCCATTCCACAGAGTTTGGGGATTGTCATATGTTTGGTTGTTTATCTAATCAACTCATTAGGTAAACATCACAATATCAGTCATCAATACCCCCCATCCAAGTATCAAAGAATCATTCATAATTTATTTTACTTTATAGAGTTAATGTTCCTATTCCGGAATTTGTATTTTTTTTTTATTGTTATCACCGTCATCGTTTTCTAACACTCTTGCCACTCACTTGAAAGCTTTTCTTTTTCCTGTGCCGTAGCAATGAAAGGATGGATGTGTGGAGGTGTAGAGGAAATTCAATTTGTCTAAGCCAACCGTAGTTGGGATATGTTAGGATACATTAGGTTAGGATATATGGTTCCAAAATTAATGAATAACCCATTATACTTATTCCGATATTTCGTTTGTGTAATTAATTGCCCCGCCTTGCGGATGTTATTAAATCTCAGACAAATTTTATATACAAATCAAGAAAAGAGCTGCAATCATCTGGTTGGTTATATTTGGGTTATAAACCTTATTTCCTGAATAGGATTCTTCTTTTTTGCCGTTTGAATTGAATTGTCGTTTTTTTTCTGACATTTTCCTTTTCTTGTCTTTATTTGCCTTCCTCCACCAACAATGAATTGATTAATATTGCCTAGAATCAATGTCAAAAAGGAAAAACTCCAACCTCATAAAACTCACAAAACTCATAAAAATCCGAGAAGCTCTAAAACATAGGAAATAGATTTATGGATGGATATACTGAAATCGGCTTGCCTTTGAAAAAGTAACTCTTGACCTACTAGCAAACAACAGAGGTATGCCTTTCTTTTTCTTTTGTTGTTGGCGTTGTTGGCGTTAAAATATATTAATTTAATTTGGCCGCCTGATCTGATGCTTAATTTATACCCGGTTATATAATGTTAGGAGCAATGACGTTAGATGTATTAATTCCGATCTTGGACAAACTAGATCACTCCTTACTTTTAATTTTTGAAATCTCTTTCAATCATTCCACTAATTAATTAAATAAATAAATAAGTTAATTAATTAGTCAACTATAACACTAATTATTCTTATTATAACAATAACAATAACAATAATCGGCATAGTAACAGAAAGGTTAATTAAACCAATTCAATCAAGATGCAATAGAAATAAAAAAGTAGAACCAGAAATTTGGCTTTCCAAGAAATGTCTAGACTTTTCTTTCTAGTTTTTTTTTAATGCAAACCAAACAAAACCAAATCAAATTAATTGAAAAAGAAAGAGAAAGCGAAAGGCCTTGGATATTTCTTGACAAGAAGCAGTGAATTAAAGTGAAGGCAAGTGTTATAGATACGAAGGCACAAAATTAACTAGAGAGATGACAACCAAAAAGTTCTTCATTCATACATATATGCATGCATTCTTCAACATTAACCCACTTTAAACATTTAGGTTGACAGGGGAGACAGAACACATATCTTGACATGAACTAGAGACGTTGAAGACAAGATTCGTGGCAAACGAAATCTCACATATGTTTACATGTTTCTACTCTTCTGTTCCCCTCCTCATTAACTCATTAACTCTTTAACTCTTTGACAACCTGTTCTGTTGAAATACAAGAAATCAATAATACATAAAAAAAAACTTATTATTACATTTGAGAGCAATTACCAATCGAATCGAATCAAATCAAAACAAATCCGAAATAAGAAAATCAAATATAACATTATCTTACTTCAATTTCCTTATATGAATAAATAAATAAGTAAATAAATCGAAAAAAAAATCTCTTATCGTTCCTTTTTTCCGCCCTACGTGGTCTATCTCATCAATAGCCAGCTGAACATAACATAATATAATGAATATATTATGTATGGATTGGGTGATCATAAGCAAAAGCATTAATAATTATGTCAACATTGAAGGAAGGCGTCTTATAGCCTCGGCATATTTGTTTAATTAAATTAATCTAAAATAAATTAACACACTAATATTTATTATTATTGTTCTATGTATTATTTTATTTGCAATTATTTTTTCGAAACATTCTATTTTTCGTGTTCCTTTCTTTCTAGCGAGGAAATATAATTATTAGATGTCAGCGTGCGCGCATCACCAAAAACCCAATGGGTGTAAAAATAATAAATCCGAAAATGAACTCACTTGCATATTTCCAGAATATACTTTAATCTTTCTTCTCTTACTCTCTTCACAATGGATACATCGGAAACCTAATTTATCCGAAACAATAACAACTACAACCACAAAGATTCTGTTCTGTATCTATCACCAACATTACCGCCACTACCATGTAAACGTTTGACATACACTTGTTTCAGTTGTCAACACTTCACCAATGATATATATAGTACATGATTGTTATAGCCACGGCTACCCGTTACATCCTTTCCATACATTCCATTTCCATTTCCATTTCCGATTCCCCATTCCGATTCCGGTTGCTCACTATTTCGTCAGGGTGTAGCAATCCTGTGATTTATTAAAATGTTATGTCATCATGACGGAAACATTAATGTATGACACATTCGCAATTTTTGTTTTATCACAACAGTCATCTGCCGCAATCTTCTTATATTACGAACTTGCCACATGTTACACCTTATCCACATCTGTGATGACATAATAATTCGGTTATTGTTAACTATCATTCCTTTCATGGGAATGAAAGTTAAAACTCTAAAATTAACAAATAAGAAAATGTTTCATCGTTGCTATCGTCAAGCGGTTGACTTACAGTATTCATTGTTTCTTAAGTTTAGTACAATTGCCACCCTCTTACATAATTGACTTCAATATCCCGCATACTTCCCCCACGCAAAAGTAAGCAACTTGGGGAAATAGAACAATTCGGAAATGAGGGGCAAGTTTTTTTCTCTCTTTCTTTCTCCCTTTTGTGTCTGATCTCATGTAGCCCCACTCCAAAAAATAGTTCTGCTACACAAAAAGAGAGATTTTCCGATTGTCTGAGATTAGATTTTTTTTTGGCTATTTTTTTAGTTTTTGGTCACTTGGATCGATACACGTGAATCTATTCACGTGTACATACGCACGTGCAAAAGGTGCCCTTTTCGGAGAATTTTTTTTTTCTTATGTTTAATAGAAAAAAAAATTCTAACTACCATGTTGGCCCAGATTAGATTCTTTCAGTGAGATACATAATACAAGATAACCATGAGTTTGATGTTTAAACGAAGTTTGGCGACATGTATGAGACTATGTCAAGAGGGTGGTAAACCTTTGAATAGGTTTCAAGCTCAATATAATAAACCAAAACTGTCACCTTCATCATCATCATCCAGACCACCATCAAGACCACCATCAAGACCAATGAAAAATAATAATGGTGGTGGACCAAGATTCAATGCAGGTCGACCAAATCAGAACTCACAAGGAAATAATGGTAACAAGAACTATAGGAATAATGGATCATATAACCAAAGAAACAACAATGACAGAGGATCATATAATCAAAGAAATAACAATGATAAATTTTCCCAACGTACAAGTAATAGAAACAGCGATCCAAGAAAATTTCGATTTTCAACTGGTTCTGAAACTGCCAAAACAGCCATTGCATCTGTTATTTCCAAGATTGGAAATAATTCACCAACATTTAATATCCAATTAGTTACCGATACCGGATTGATTGAGAAAAATTTGTATCCAATATTGGTTGATTTGGATTTATCCAAACAAGGGATTCAATATGTTGAAAGAGCAGGGGACGGGGAACAATTACCTTTGGTTAAAATTGTTCTGAGTGCAGAAATGATATCTGGATATAGTGATGAATTAGCAAAGATTAGACAAATGGAATTAATTGAATTGGGGAATGCTAAAACTCTAAGGACTATGGAAACTAAATTAAGACAAGAACAAAAGAAATCATACACTAAAGAACTTTCAATTAAATGGAATATAAGTTTAAATGATCTTAAGAATCAAAAACGATTGGAAATTGAAAAAACAATTAAAAATTGTAAAAAAAGTGGATTTTTACTTCATGTGGTTTATGCAAAGGGAGGAAATAACTCAGGTAATTCAGTTAAATCAATTTATAAAGATCCTGAAGATTTGGAAATTGAAATGAAAAAAAGAGAAAATTTAAAGAAAATTTTGGAAGATGAAATATTAACCCCTTCTGAATGTAATTGGACAATGGAAGGAAATATAGAAACTAAATTGGTATATAATATCATCCCTAAACAAACCCAACAACAACAACAACAACAAGAACGAAAAGATCAATCAAGTGTAAAAGATATTAAAAAGGAAAAGAAAATTAAAGAACAACCGAAAGGAAAAGGAAAAGGGAAACCAAAATCTGCAACTTCGGAAGAGGAGTTGGATGATTTATACCTGTTTAAAATTGAAGATTAAAAAAAAAAAAAAATAAAAAAACCCATACTATGCATGTATATAAATTAATTAACTAATTAAACAAGAAGAAGTAGAAAGAAAAAACCCAACATCCGCGAGACCTGTAAATATATTTATACCCGAATACATATCACACAATACTGCCATATCTATAACTTTCATTAGATTGTAAAATTGATTCATTCAGTTGCCGTGATCGATTCACTTCTCGTAATAATTGACGTTGTCTCAATTTTTGAACTTTGTATCCATAAACGTGACTATCAATAACTTCATCAACAATAGGGTAATTTAGAATTTTGGCAACTTGAGGATCTTGTAATACATAATTATTAATCACCCGTATCGATTCTTGATAATATTCTTCATCATTTTCAAAATCTTCATTTGAATAATCGATTTTGCTCAATTCTGGATCCGTGGTCAACACATCATACATTGAACTATCACTGCCCAATTGTGGTGAATTTGGAGGTGAAGCCTTAGGTGAATTAGGATAAATACCTCTCATGGAAGATGTATTGCCAGAATATATCGAAGAATTATCAAGTGCATGGATTTCTGACGTACTGGGTATCACACTGTTGTTTCCAGTTACACTGGTATTATCAGGCAACCAATGTTTATGTTTCCCATCATAATGATATCTTAATCCTTGATGAATTCTGCTCATGCGGCCCTTTGAATCTGGATGAGCAACATTTGCTTCCACTGAATAAAACAGCTTGTAATCTTTATAATAATCCCCATGGAAAGTTAATCGGAAATCAGAAATTAGATCCTTAAACCCAAGACAATCTTTCAAGGCATATTTAAATTGAAATCTTCCATACGGTAGTTGAGACATTGTGAATGGGTAATAAGAAAATGAAACCCAATGACCAAACGCAAATCCAACTAATTCAATACATAACAATGCATTCTGAATGCATATACCAAGATTTTCTCCCGTTGTTTCTCCATCTTCACTTCCAGGTAATACTTTGAAGAAATTCAATATCGCAAGTATAATACCTTGCCAATAAGATGCAAAAATAATTAATTTCACACACAAGAATTTCCCCACTGGCTTGAAAGGTTTCAAATCCGTCCATAATATCTTCCAAAATATCGCCAAACAATAAAGCGATAATGTAACACTAGCATTATAAATTAAAGTCAACCAGAAATAAACTGATCGTACACTTAAATCATTCACATCATACCACCCTACCAACTCACTAATTATCACACTGAAACAAATCACCGGTTTCAACCACACATATTGTAATATCCCTCGCTTGATATTTAGTAAAGTATGAGGATCCGAAATATCCAATTTCGGCAAGATATATCTCAAGAACCCCGGGTGTGGTACGGGCGGTCTACCGCTGGTCATAATGATAATTTGTCTCTCGCCACCTAACATATCTGTCAATAATGAGAAAAAAGTATAGATGACAAATGCTTCATAAACCTCCCTGAGTGGTTCAAGGACAAATTTGTTAAAAGGAGAGTTTTGATCAAGAAGCATCGAGTAACAAGATACGGCAAATAGTGGAACTATTAATTGGATTCGAATCATTAATCTCTGTTGTATTGGTTTTCTGTAATTAAATAAATGTAATGTTATCGAAATGAAGATAATGATTGCCGAAATCAATGAGGAATAAAATGAAAATGAATAAATCCATTGCGGTAGTAGCAATTTCTTTGTATCCGTATCCGTCATATCTCTTGTTGCTATGGATATCTATAGTGTATGTGTATAGTTGTATAAAAAAATGTGGGTAAATTGATCCCCTTATTGATAATTGAATGATGGTTGAGGTCTGGCCTTTTTTTTGCTCTTCGTTTCTTTGTTTTCAATTACGCTATTTTTGGTTTTGTGTGATTCCAAATATTCGTTTCGTCTAACTTAACTTTGTACCTCCGAGTCACGTGATTATTACAAGGCTTTTCTCTCCGTCTTTTAGTAAACTTGTTTTATTTACAATATGTATCTACATAAAACCTAAAAGGAACTTTATGCTTTTTTGTTTTTCTTTTACACCATTCCTGCATCTTTCAAATGCTTAACTCGTTCTCTTTCTTGAGTTATCTTGGTTAACTCTTCTTCAGTTACCAAATGATGAGAATGGTTATCTGCAGAATGTTCGCTTGTGCAACCCTGTATGCTTTGAACGAATGGATCATCGATTACATTTCGCATAAGATATCTTTCCTGTGGATCCAATGTAAGCATGTTTTTAATTAAATTTCGTGAATCTACCGGTAGTAATCTCAATAATCTATCAGGACCAATTGGAGGATGATGGGCATGTCTTTCTAATGATAGATCGTTCAAATCGTCCTCAATGTTGTTTTGATTTTGTTGCTGTTGCTGTTGAGGGCCAGCAAATGATCGATATGAAGGATCGGACATCTTGGGTAATTTCCAAGGAAATCTCTTTAAAATCATGCAACAATATATAATAGCAATGGACCAAACATCGGCTCCTCTTGGATCGTAGCCTTGTGGTTCAAAAACTTCTGGTGATAAATAAGGATCCAGCCCAACAACACCTCTAGCAGGAATCAATTTCGTATTTGGTCCCAACATGATATCACTTTCATTGATAAAATATCCTTTAGGGATTTCCTTTTTGAAATGAACTGCACTTCCAAAATCTATAATCTTTAAAATACCAAAATTGTTAACCACGCAATTATCCAATTTCAAATCTCTATGAGCCAAACCATGATTATGCAAAAAATAAACCCCATTGATCAATTGTTTAAAATAACAATAAATTTCATCTGTTTCCATTAATCCACTCATTACTAAATTGAAAAAATCAAACTTACAATACTCCATAACAATGTAATAATCGGCAACCGGTGAGTTCCTCTTATAATCTTTAATCAATTCATAAGTCTTGATCAAATTCTCGTGACTCAACACTTCGGCAACTTGGTATTCATTATAAACTTTAACTTTATAATCTGATTCTTGCTCATTAGGCAATATAGCTCGAAATTTTTTCACGGCATATATTTTAGTTGGGTCTTGTTTCGAAGTTAACAAATTAACCGATCCACTTGCTCCTGTTCCTAATAATTTACCTGGCTGACCATATTTGGCGAATATATTCATGTCAACATGTTTTTCACTATTCTTATTGTGATGGCTATGGTTATTGGCAGTTGATGATGATGATGAAGACGAAGATGACGAGTCACGTGGCTTGAATTTCTTAAGAAATCGACGTAATGAATGATGCTCTTTATGACTGGATATGCTATTTATGCTAGGACTATTATTCATGGTGGTATTACTAAGATGATGATTGTGCTGTACATTATGGTTGCTGTTATTGTTATTGTGATTGTTATTGTAGTTGTTATTCACATTATTGACTTTCGAATGACCATTGTGCCTGTTTTGAGCTGGAGGGGTGGTTGACTGAGGAGAGATCGAAGATGAAGAATTTTTCTGTTTTAAAAAGGAACGATGTGACGATGTTGATTTGATGGCATTACCATCTTCATGTAGAGAATTAGTTGATGATGAACTGAATAGTTTCTTGAACGACATGGTGATTAACTATGAGATTATGCATATAATGAATTGGTGGGTATGAATGGGAATGTATGGATATCTCGGTTGTTCACGTTCCTTTTTTTCTTTTAGCAGTGGAACTTTTGGTGGGGATGATTACTGCCAATTGACAAATGCTAAAGAAAGCGGAAAGGGAAGAATGGAAGGGGGAAGGGGAAGGTCGAAGGTAAAGTTGTAGATCAACTTGTTGGTAGATTTCCAAAATCAACAAACTAATAATGAAGAAAAAGGGGAAAAGAAAGGGAACAAGAATAAAAGAGAAGAAAAAACGGAAATTAAATTCGTTCGTTGGCTTTGTTCGTTCTTTGCTGTATTTGGTTTGGAAATTTTTGTTCAAAAGAGACACGCCTATACCAACAAAGCAATAAAAAAAAATATATCCCAAACGAAAAGGAAAAGGAAAAGGAATTTTTTTGCATGGTCTCCTTTTTAGTGTTAGTTTCGGTCTACGTACCAAAGGACAGACTTGAAGAAATACTTCTGAAACTTTTTTTATTTGGCTAAGTAATGAAAATCAAAGGAAGTCAAGAAAAATTGGCATCTGAAACAAGTTTAGCGAACAAGTTCGGTACATGGTCCTCATTTGTACTCTCACCACGACGCCCACAATTAATAACCCACTCGTCTCCTCAGCAAACGTGGCTCAGGTGTGTACACTCTTACAAGGCTCTCTAGAAGCTCTAAAATTTTAGAAACCACCTCAACTAAGTAATCGCACATCATCAGAAATTACTCAAATCGGTTATGACGTATTTTCTAGCTTTGAAACAAAAATAAAAAGAAAAGTGAACTGATTGTATTGATTTAGCACGTGATTAATTACTGCACGTGATGTGGTACGCAAGGAAATCATACAATTATAATAAATATTATCTACTGAACCACAACCTTGACATTGTCTTCGGTTGGTTGTGATTCGGGCTTAGCCGAAGAGAAGAAACTAGACATTAACGAGTGTACAAGGAAATGACTTTAAGCGTGTTGAGCCATAAAATAAAATAAAATAAAAATGAAACATTACTTCTACACACATACATACAAATATTGATAATAATAATAATAATAATGATCATAATAATAAATGATAACAAAATCAAACAGTCGGCAACACAAATTTACACAAAACAAGCAACTGAAAAAAAAAAAGAAATTATCGAAAATATAAAACCCTCTACTTATTTCTTGTTACTACTACTAGTTATTGAAGATTTTCTACTATTATTCTCATTATTAAGCAATGCTTGGCTCTCTTCGTTTTCATCATCATCCAATGCAATAGAACCAGATAAGGTAGACCCTGATCTGATTGAATCGGGACTGGCTTTCTTCTTACTCTTGCTCTTACTCTTCTTTTTCTTTTTCTTCTTATCCTTATCCTTTGGAGAGTCAACAATACTTGTATCAATCTTAAATTCAGTATCGTCAACATCACTGACATTTTCAATAATTGTTTTCAGGACTCCTTGAACATTGATAACAGATTCAACAATTCCCCCAGTTCTATAACTCCTCGATTCTTGTTGTTCTGGCAACGGTATACTAATGGCTTCACTTGCGGGGGTTTGTCCATTGCCATTCTTGTTGTTCAACGGTATATCAATGTGATAATGTGATGACGAATCTTCATCGTGATCATGTCCATTAACCTCGCACAAATCGGTTTCTCTCTCATTAGGCAACAAGAACTTTTGGTTCGATCTCTCATCAAAAGATCTTCTATTTGCTTCATCAAGTGCACCCCTTTCAGTCAGATATATAGTTCCAACTTGCCTTGAGTTGGAGACAGCATGACTGTGAGGTGGCGGACTAGACGCAGATGCAACTCTTTTCATTGACTCAATTTGATCTTGATCAGGTCTCTTAATTGTAACAAATTTCTTATTGGTCTCCAACGGATTCAAAGCAGGATTTATAGGTTTCCATTTGGCGCCTGGGGTTGTAACAGGAGGAATTTCATGGTTGGCAATACCAGATCTTGCTCCAGCACTGGTACCTGCAATTGCAGATTTCTTATTGTTGTTGTTAACTGTATAGGAGATCGCACTAGAATTGGAACCTTGTCTTATTCTTTCGGTAATATCCATTGGTTGATCGCAAGAATCAATGGAGTTTCTTTTGGAATTAGGGCTGCTTCCACTTCTTTCATACAAATGATGTAAATAAGAAGTCAAATTTCTTTTAGCCAATGGACCTGGGTGTTTTCTTTTAATGTTCTTATTGATATCAACGTAAACATCAGATTCGTCAACAATTTCTTCACCAATCAATTCTTCGATAACATCTTCCAAAGTCAAAACACCAACCGCTCCTGTTGGTTCACCAGGGTGCTCACTAACGACAATCATATGAGATTTACCTTCTTGGAAATAGTTCAAGATGTTCAAACAGGAAGTATCCAATCCGGTTTCTGGCAAGGTGGCCAATGGGAAGGCTGCAACAGGCAAAGCATCTTCGGGATCGTAACTGATCAAAACTCTGACCAACAACATACCAATGAAGTTATTTGGTTCATTTGGCAAGTGGATAGGTATACGGGAGAACCCAGCATTGAAAATTTCTTCCACAGTTCTCTCATCCAATAAAGTATCGGCACTCATGGTATAAACTCTATCCATTGGTGTCATGATTGAACTGACAGGTTTTTCTTTCAAGTCCAAAACAGCACTGATAATGGTAACTTCATCTTGGTTCAATCTTTCAACTCCCATGGTTCTATGTAATGTAACTAAGGTTTTCAATCCTGATTTTTTATAAACTGTCCCATGGTCTTCACCTAAAATATGATCCAATAACATAGCACAAGGATAAGCGACAGGGTACATGATGTACATCAAGACCAAGACAAAAGGAGCGAACATCGATCCCACTTGTAAACCGTATCTGACACAGATAGATTGTGGTATAATTTCCCCAAAAATAACAATGGAAACTGTGGAAGTTACAACGGCGGGCCAACCACCACCCAAACAGTTATCCAACACGATCGGTAAAGTTTCATTAGTGATAACGTTAGATAACAACAAGGTGACTAAAACCCAGTGTTTACCTCTTCCAATCAATTTCAAAACATTTCTGGCGTGTTGTCTTTCATGTGGTTCACCACTAGTGGCGATGACTTTCAAGTAAACCTCATCTTGTCCCATCAACCCTAAGGTTAAACCGGCAAAGACACCACCTGCCAACACCAAAAAGATGGAGGTGAATAAATTTGCATAAAACTCTTCTGGAGTCAATTGGGGTGTTTTATGGGCTGATGTTGCGATTTCATCGGATGTAGATTTGACGATACTGTGGATGGGTAAGGATTTCACAATATTGGTAAACATTAAAATGATTTTAATGAGTGAAGATGCGACGGTAGTAGAAGTAACATTGCGGGTATATGAATATAGCGGAGGTTTGGTCATTAAATAGATAAAATGTGTATATAAATAAAGGGGTGTTGCTTGTTTGTCTTTTTTGTTGGTAAATTTATTAAATGAGTTGTGGTGAAATAAGAAGACACCGGGGGGTATGGGTAGTTGAATTAATTATATAGAGAGAGAGAAAAAAAAAGGCGACAAAATAAAATTGGCGTTCTGTAAAATTGCAATTCAAATGGGTCGTGCAACACACAAGTTTTCGACTTTTTGTTTGTGTATATTCAAAAAAAAATTATAAAATATTATTATATAGCATAGGCGGGTAGATGTGTTTGCATTGAGGTTTCTGTGGTTATGGTTTAATTAATACGGTGTCTTTTTGTAGAGATAGTCTGGAGTTGGTTTGTAGTTAAGGGGTCGTGTGAGTTCTTGAACAAACTTCTGTTCAGCAAATTATACTTTTTAACGAATGGGATTTTTTTTTATCCGTTTGGTACTAAACAATTTACATGAGGAGTAAGCAATATCAGTAACAAAACCAAGAAAATAAAAATAGGAATCACTAGTTATCGGTGCTTGTCTCAAATTTGCTCCACATTCAACACCAAAATCCGAAGTGCATGGTAGCAATGAATTTCGTGAATATTGTTTCCAAACTCTTAAAGGAGGTGAAATGAGTGTTGACCTGATTTGTCTTGTACGATAATTTCGTTTGGTCATCATTTCGTTTTGCGCCTCTGGAAATTGTGCCTTTTGATTTATGCCTGCGTTTGTGGTTTCTCGTGCCAGAGAACAATTGCCGTTTTTTTTCTTTCGCTTTTTCGTCATTTTGCAGTTCAACATTTTTACCCGCGGGACATCTTCCATGGAAGTTTTCAATCTCAAACAAAGTAATGTTACGGATACTTGAAAACTTGTAATGAAATGAAAAAAAAAAAACAATCGAATACTCGAATCCTTGTAAAACTTTACTGGAAGCATCAGAACTCTTGATCTTGATTTGATAACCATAATGAGTTTGATCCTGTTGATGCATGTAGGCTCAAACGCAAGAAACCAACAGTCGATATTTCCATGTACATCAGACTATTGTCAATGATGATTATCGACCACCTTCAACGACTCTTGACATTTCGAGTTCTTGTTCAAAGATGTTCCTTATTACACCAAATGATACAAACTGTCTTCCACCGTCACGTCTACTATATTCGGTTAACACACGACTTGTCAAATCTGCACGACATATTTTTTTTTTTTATTTGTTTTCTAGTTCATCGTGTCATTTACAACACTTTTACCAACAGGCTCTCCAAACTACCCACCTCCCAATGGTCAGCCTTGTATGAGTTTAACAATTGAAGAGTCGGTATTTATTAGATTTGTAGTAGTTTTGTTCATCTTATTGGGTTTGTACTTGTTTGCTTTGATACTTGTTCAGAAACTCATATTTGATCAATATCCATACATTTTTCATAACAAGGAAGATTCAATTATACGACGATCCGAGAAAAACAACAACGGAAAGGAAAAGGTAAAGAGGAATTGATATCAGATGGAGCTTGAAGACCCACCTATACAAATATATTTTTCAAATGATTTGAAAAAGCTGTACTTAGAAAAGGCATATTTATTGGGATACAAATTCAACAACATCTACATTATATTTTGTTTAATTTATGAAAAGAAACTACCGAAGTTGCCAGCGGAATTGAAGGATTTACAAATAATTGGATCGTTAAATAATGGAAAGTCGAAATTTGATTTGAATTTAGTATATGATAGTGAAGAGAAACTATTAAAAAGTAGCCAGAATGCATATCTCATCTATTTTGATCCTCCGAATTTCAAGAACTTGGAATATTTTTCCATTACTCCCATTTTGTTAGAGTCAATGGGAAATCAAGACGAATCAAATGAAGATGGTGAATTGATTGGGAAATTGGAAAAAAATCAACCAAAACAAATTTTGAATGAAAATCAATCGTTCATATCTGATGATGAAGTGCTTGAGAAAATCAATCATCTTTATAGAAACAGATTACTATATAAAAAATTTCAGAATAACAAGGGAGATGTTTCTAATTTGAGAGCACGCCTTATAAGACCTATAGTTCATGGCATGGTCATACCACTTGTCATGTTGATGCAAAAATTATTAATCACAATCATATCAATGATCAATTATAAAATCATGAACTATTATAGTTTAGTGGAAATCTCCAAAGTGTTCAGACATTTCGACTTGCGATTGAAGCAATTTAACTATTTCCCGACCCAATTTCTTTGTTATTACGACAAGAACATTTTATATTCCCCAGATTCCAGGATTATAGACGATTTGAAGTTACCCATTTTCAACAGTAATTTGAACATTAACAATTCAAATTATATCAACTTGTATAACTCGATCTGGTTGATCTTTAATGATGTGCTACTTGGGATGACATTATATAGTACAATAATTCAACGAACTCCTGAAATTGTGAGCTTTATTAAGGATATCCTAATTGAGAAATACTTATTCAATGAGATGTTAAAGTTGATCACGTGGATAACTACAAAGAACCCAGCTGGTTTTAAATTAAATACAGATTTGGGTAAATTTCTTGGAGAATTATATATATGGACAATGCGGTTTTGGAAAATCCTAATTGATGAAATCAACACTAGCAACAATTATTACTTGCTTTTGGGAATTTTTAAATGGCTATGTTATTTTGGTGGATGCTCATTTTTAATAAGCTTTCTCCTTGATCTAATAGGTTTGATCACGTTTCACATCTATGGATTTTATTACTGTTCAGCAAAAGTGTATCGAAAACAATTAGACATTATCAAATCATTGTTTCAGTTGTTTCGAGGTAAGAAGTATAATGTCTTGAAAAATAGAATTGATAATTTGAATAATTATGAACTCACCGGTAATGCCTTCGAGATTGACCAATTGTTACTTGGTACATTGATATTCATGATTTTGATCTTCTTATTACCCACTGTGTTTGCATTTTATTTGGCATTTAGTTGTGTTCATGTGATTATTCTTATTGTGTTTAATTTTTTGGAAAACTTGTCGATTATAATATGTTTCAGTCCCTTGTTTGTCATTTTGTTAAAATTAAAGAATTCCAAAAGATTGCAAGGTGGAATCAGATTCGATTATTTGGATTATAAAGAAGGCATGACTTTGATCAAATTATCAAATAAGTCATTAACATATCTGGAAATATTTACCAATTATATAAAATTATTCAAGCGGGCTAAAAATTTTAGAAATTCAATCTTGTTGAAGTTTTTAACGGGACAAATCATATCAATTGAATACGATTACAACTTGAAATTTAATTATTTGATGTTACCACAAGAGTATAGTGAGACGATAAACGTTTGGAAATTCGTTAGATAGTAGATAGAATAAATATAATATACAAACCAATAAAGTATATTAAAAAAAGAAAACACGAAGAATTGAAGAACAGCAATTATTGTCTTGTAAACGATGATGAACTATCTGCTCTTTGTAGTGATGGTAGTGATTCATTGTTATTATAGTTTCTTGAGAATGAAATAGTTGAATTACTTCTAATCAACCTCTCATCAGTTGTTGAGGAATCCAAATGCAAGACTCTTTTACTAATAACGAGGAGTGCAACCACCATCACCATGAACCCTGCATACAATAGAAACACACCACTAGGGAATCCTTTGGTTAACGAGTCCTTATAAAAGTTCATGACCAATATAGGCGCCACAACAGCAACCACATTGTGCAACAACGAATTGGCGCAGAATACAACCCCAGTTTTAGAAGTAGGATAAAACTTCAACAACGAAGACTGTGTTGCAGGACCTGAAATAGTACCAAATGCAAATAACCCAAGTAATAAATACACTTGATTTGTTGTGGTTGCTACAACCATAAGCAAGTAGTAAAATACATCAATACTATATCCGATCACCATCATGTAATAATCCACCAAATCCAATTGTTTCTTTAACACTTTAAACTTGAAATATCTGACCAATACTTTATTTTGAAAAATAGGTAAGAGTACGATCAACACAATGGCTTTGGTCGACGCAAGGATTGTCAACATGTATCCTACATCTGATGTTGACCAATCAAAAACAAAAATACCATAATTCATTAATATCAGACCAAGCGTCATAACAATCATCATATGAACACATTGGATAACAATCAAGGAGACCACAACAAATCTATACTTGGAAGCCTTATGTTTGTTATTTTCACTTACAATACTTGAAGGGTATGTCAAGATTAATAATGGTGAAAAAATATTGAAGAATTTATTGAAAAAGTTTCTCTGTTGGTGTTGATTTTGGATTTGATTAAGGGCAGTTGTGGAGTCGTTAAATAATGATGATGCAGAACTGACCGAATTAGCTCTAGATTTTTGTCTTGCTTTTTCATTTCTTGATTCTGGGAATAATGTGATGAGATAGATACAAATAATAATATTCACCACAATCTCAAACTTCAAGAGCAAATATTCACTTTGTAAAATATGAGAAGTTTGGGTGATAGCAGTAATACCTATTTTCCCTGCTGTATCACCATCAAGTCCTTTGCCCAAGTCACTGATCCAGTTTCCAATTAAAGGACCAGCCGACTGTCCAATAAATAAACTTGCCATTCCCAATCCCAAAGAGTAAATTCTGGCATGGGATTCAACGATATCCGAAATATAACTACCAATTAAAGCAGATATAAGCATTGGGCCTCCGGTTGCTGATCCTAACCAAGTTGCTGCTAATAATAATTTGAATTGAAAGGTATCATAATTCTTGAATATATAGTACAAAGAAATATGGGATAATGTGAAAGTCAAAAATACCGCAATAAAGAAAGGTTTTCTCCCATATATATCACTCAATTCACCGACTTTAGCAACTGGTATTAAAGAAACAATAGTGCCTCCGACCATGGAATACATTGTAAAGGACGATATCAATAATTGTGTATCAACGGGATCACAATATCCTTTTGAATCGTTTACGGAGTTGCATGCCAATTTGAATAGTATTATTTGCTTTGTAGCTATAGTTGAGGACATAGCCAACATAAACAAACAGATAACCAATCCCAAGGTGTAAACGGAAGGACGGTTGATAAAAGATAAAGCCTTATGGTTTTCTATCTGTTCTCGTAACCAAAGGACATCTTCATCAGGAGACTCAGCTCCTTCGTCTTCTCCTTCTTCGTCAATAACAATGGCTTGATAGGCATCTTTGGCTGCTCTCTCCAATAACGCTTCACTTTGAAGACTTGGCGGTTCGATTGAAGAATCCATTTATTATACCAAGGGCAATCGAAAATGAATTGCTTAGTTTAAAAAAAGGAAAAAAAAATAGTAGAAAAAGAAACGTTTCCAATAGGGTGCAACAAGCAAGTGTATTAATATTGTAATTAGAATTGAAATTTGAAATAATTGTTGATTTTCTCAGGGAATTTTCATGTATAGATAAGAACAAGGAGGAAATTATATGGTTTCTTAAATACTTTTAGATGAGAGGTGGTGGCTTTTTTTTTCAGGGAGAAGTGATAAACAAAATATGAGAGGTGCTTGATTATTATGGCTGTGAACGGCACCAAAGTGGTTAAAAAAAAAAAAATAGATAGTGTGGGATTAATATTGCTATACACATATGTGTGGGTTGCTGGGAAAGGTTATGTTACCCCCGCTTCTACATACCCACCCTTTCTGTCTCTCATTCATTACTCCTTTGGCATCTCTTGAAGAATTTGTTTTCCACCCACTTCAGGAAGATCGAGTCTTTAAATTGCGCACGGATGATATTTTTCTTCCCTCTTCCGCTCCCTTATCTATGAGGTCACCTATTTAATCTACTTGTCAAACCATCAAAAAAATGAACCCCAACTCATACTCGCCTTTGAGTAGAACAACAACTTCAGAGTTTAAAAGTGTGGCAAATCTCAAAAAAAAAGGTTCTTTTGGGGGGGTGAAACGTCAAATCTGTGGATAGCCAATAGCGGTTATTATCCTTTTAATCTGATATCTGTTGTTTCTTTTGGCATTAACAAAAACGTAAAAATAATATTAATAATCACCGTTCGCAACCAACGGAGATAAGTCCATTTTTGGGGTGTGGTTACGGATAAAAAAAAGAAAAAGAAAACAAAAAATATATGTCACGTGTAATAATTTTCGTTTAGGGTTATTACCCTTGCCATTCCTGTATACACTTGCAATACTCAAACCTAGTTTTTTCTTTGCTGCGAAGACATAGTTAAATTTTTTTTCGTCGCTTTCGCACTAATAAACAATGAGAGGGATTTTGTTAGTAGGACGTACTGCGTATAGTGTTCTCGCTTTGAAGGTTTGACTGTACCAAACACTCAGTGAGGAAAAAAAAAGAATATTTTCAAATTTTTTCAAGTTTACTAAGTAATTCTGTCCACTAATCAACAAGCATATTGAGAAGATGTCATTACCAGCTTCATTTGACTTAACTCCAGAAGACGCTAAATTGTTATTAGCTGCCAACGTCCACTTAGGTTCTAAGAACGTTCAAGTATGTCTTAAAATCAAGGATTGAATAATTGATATTGGAAATAAAATTTTTATTATTAAAGTGTGAGAATAGTTCAGGGAATTAGAAGAAAATATATCAAGAAACCATCACCAAATGAGAGAATTGGAAGATATGAAGAATAATACAGTGTATTTAATTACAATAGAACTTTTCAAATGGATAGAGTAATTTATAAAGGAATCACTTGAATCAAAGGAGAAGAAGAAGAATGTGATGGATATAATTTTATACCATAAGGACTTTTTATGTACCAATATCAAACAATTACAAACACACACACACCATCATTGAATAACAATTTATACTAACATTTTGATTTTTTTTTAGGTCCATAACAAACCATATGTTTACAAAACCAGACCAGATGGTGTTAACATCATCAACGTCGGTAAGACTTGGGAAAAAATTGTCTTGGCTGCCAGAATCATTGCTGCCATTCCAAATGCCAACGATGTTGCTGTCTGTTCTTCCAGAACCTTCGGTCAAAGAGCTGTCTTGAAATTCGCTGCTCACACTGGTGCCACTGCCATTGCTGGTAGATTCACTCCAGGTAACTTCACCAATTATATCACCCGTTCTTTCAAAGAACCAAGATTAGTTGTTGTTACTGACCCAAGAACTGATGCTCAAGCCATCAAAGAATCTTCTTACGTTAACATTCCAGTCATTGCTTTGACTGACATGGACTCTCCATCTGAATACGTCGATGTTGCTATCCCATGTAACAACAAAGGTAAACACTCCATTGGTTTGATCTGGTGGTTATTGGCCAGAGAAGTCTTAAGATTAAGAGGTATCATTCCAGACAGAACCACCGAATGGTCTGTCATGCCAGATTTATACTTCTACAGAGACCCAGAAGAAATTGAACAAAACGCTACTGAAGAATCTAAACCAGAAGAAACTGAAGAAGCTCCAGTTGCTGAAGCTGATGCTGAATGGACTGGTGAAACCGACGATGTTGACTGGGCTGACTCTGGTGCTACCCCAGCTGCTGAAGACGCCGCTGCTTCTAACTGGTAAGCATTTCAGGTTCACATTGAAGAAAGAAGGAAATATATATAAAAAAATAAAAGAAAACATTATTCATTCAAGTTTAATGATGTATACTACCACATAAAATGAGGATGTCATTTCGCAACATAAACTACAAAAAAGGGGTTAAAGTGTATTTTACATACTTTTTTTATCATTTAAATTCATGTTTAATATTATTGTAACAAACTTCTATGCGTATGCACATGTGTATTATAGAAACGAATTCAAGTGCCTGTAAACTATTTTTTTTTAGCTTCGGTAGTAGAGGAGATGTACTCTAGATCTTTGTAGATCCTTGGTGGTCAATTATGTTGGATGAATAATCCAATGGTGCAATAATAGAATAAATTTCTATTTGAACCTAATTTTATTTTTCTTGTGTGCCTAGACTTTTGTCGCACCAATACTTCTATATTGCTAATATATCAATGTTGTATAATACAGCCCTTAATATAATTGATTCTTATTTGTTGTCACATATTACGACTCTAGTAAGGAAGATGTCACATGATTGCATCATCGATGTTAGACAAACCTAATTCTAGAATTGACAACTGCCTAATGTAGGCTGTACAAGTTGTTCCTCGGTACAACTTGGAGAGATGAACCAGTAGCTTGTCAAGTATCACTTTAGAGAATATAAATAGACCTGGATATCCCATGTCTGTTTAACTTATGAAGGTTTCTTAACTAAGGTTAATAATCTACAACTAAGATATCCTAAATAACGTTATGAGTGTTACTACTGATAAAGCTACTGGTTCTTTTTCTTCTTCTGACAAAGGTCGTGTCCAACCTACCAATGATCATCCTAATAAGTTGATCTCACAAATTAGCCCTATTTTTTTGTTTTTTTTTCTCGTGGTGTATAAAAGAGCATCAACAAAAAAAATTTCAAACTCTTCTCCTACTTTTTTTTTCTTCTTTTTCTTTAACCAACGGATAGTGACTAAAAAACTCGTTCAAAAAGAATTATAAAAAAAAATAAGTTTAGGGAATGAGCACTATGAGAGCTAGATCGAACACCTTACCGGAGGAATTCAGGTCCTTTCAAGGGTTTTCCTTGTTAGAGCCGTTCATTTTGAATTCTTCGTTTTCCTTTTTTGTTTAAGCCTTTTTTTTTACATTTCAATGGTTTAGTTTCTCGTGCTTGTTCCTGTTTTATTTTGAATTTTTCTAGGGCTACTTTTTGTTTTTTTGGTTCTTCCCAGATCGAAACACCTGGTTTATCGTATACTTCTTTTATTTTTGATAAGATTTTGTACTTCATGCCCAGGTGACATTTTATTAAGCCAATTGTAGAGAATTAAGAGATGACAATGTAAACGAATACTTAAATATCAATCTATTTTAAGTCAATGTCTTCTAAAGTCTTATCTATATCGTTATTGATGGGATCTTCATCCAGCATCTCTTCGGTAACTTCATGTGACAACGGGCTCTTCATTACAGCTCTCACTTGTGAATGTCTTTGTTGATGTTGTTGTGGTACTGGTGATTGTGGTTGTGATTGTGACAGTGATTGTGACAGTGATTGTTCAGTCACTGGTTTCTTTTCTTCTTGTGGCACATCTTTGACTCCATCAATGAGATCTAGATTTTCATTGATAAATGTATCTATGGATTGGAACTTCTTACTATTCATAGTTAAAATTGACACTTCATTATTCTTCAATTCCCCGAGCAAGTGCTGTACGTTAGGATCGGAGGAATTCTCCAAAGTGCTTAGCCAATTTTTCATACTTCTTCTCTTCAACATTTCCAAATAGGGTATTTCCAAGCCAGAATTGTGTTTGTCGATGAACACCAAATCTCCCTCTTTACCAATAAACAAGTCACCATCGTTATTCTTTACATTTTCTTTGATATCCCAATTGTCAAGTTCTAAATCATTAGCAAAAATTAAGAGGAAATCACCCCAATTGTCTGAAATCTTGTATTTGAAATCAAAATCTCTTCCAAAAAGTATCACCTGACCATAGTTTCCTTCGGTGGCTGGAGACAAATCTATACCAATATAATTCCCGACTTCATCAGTAACTAAAGGAATCCACATCGGGTGAGCCAATGTCTCGTGGATAGTATTTGGCGGTATGGATCTTTGTTTCGGCATGGAGTTGGTATTTCGATGACTGGTGGATGTTTCCACACTTGAAAGAGAAGTCACCGATAAATTGAATGATGACCTGGCAGAAGAGACTTCACTGTTTAAATTTGGAGGGATGGGACCGGTTATAGAACCGCTGTTTCCACTCACACCACTAAGTTTCTTGGTATACTGGTTTGTACTGGAATGAGATGTTGGTAGCTTGGTCATCTCGGATTGAAAGTTTTCCCGTAATTGTTGGTTAAGGTAAGCTGCTACTTTCCGCCAATTATCTGCTGCTATTAAAATCTCATCCAATGACATCAATTTCAACCCAAATATTAAACCTGACGACTCATAATCTGCATACTGACCATCCACCAATTTGAAATACTGTGTCACACAGTTTGGGAGCTTTATATTCAAGTCCTTTTGGAAATCTTGTAAATCTGCTTCGGTACATTTGCTCTGTAATGAATTATTCAAATCTGATGAATATTTAGTCAACCAATTTTTGATATGTCTCCAAGCTAAATTGACTTCATGTACCCCTTTCAAGTTATTGCTGTCTTCGTTGATATTTGAAACTAACTCTAACGAGGAGTTGTTGTGGTGATGGCCCAATAAATTCTGTGAATCGGGTTTATTGATTCGATTGAACGACTTTCTGGAATCAAACTCGGAATATTTATCACTTGTACTAAGTAAGTAAATGAACTCTTGAACTCTCTGGCCAAACTTCATGATTATTTATCGAATAGGGAGTATCTTGTGTTTTGTCTTGGTTTCTATTTGTTAATGGTTCGGTGTTTGAAAAAGAGAATCTGAGATTTCGGGAACAATATGGGACACAGTAATTTTTTTTTTTTTTTTTTTAGTAAAACTTCTGAGCGTCAAGGGAAGAATGTAAATAAATAAATTAGAGGGACGCGTTTTCTGTGCTTGAATCGGTAGTACAAAGTACGGTATTGTAGTTAGTGTGGTTAGTGTGGTTTGCTTTTGTTGATAGTTTTTGGAAATAAGTACCAGAGATAAGCTCTTATAAGTGAAACGTGTTGAAGGAATTGGGGATGTCTTCGATAATTCCAAGTTTCAGTAAAGTATTTTTTTTTCTTTTTGTCTTTTTGACTTTTTTCGACTTTTGTTTATTTTATTTTATATTTCGTTTTTTTCCGTTTTTGGGATTTTAGTTCGTCTCGGTTTGGACATTGCAATAAGAAGAAAAAACTATAAATAATGCCCATAATTGAATAATACGACTAATTAACTGTGTCGATAATTGAGCAAATAACTGACAAGATATGGATATATCGGAGAGCAAGTGAAGATATTAGGTACATTTCAAACGCTAATTTCAAGTCATTAAATTATTACGCTATCTGCGCCTATCTGCCGCAGCCTATTTTTTTTATTTTATTTTTTTTTTTAAAACAAAATTAGCGAAATTCTCTTATTAAAAAAATAATTTTAAGTTATAGATATTAATAAAAATTATAAGCCAACCGTTGAATGAACCTTGAAAATGTTTATATTTGGTATACTAGCAATGCACCAAAAATATACATTCCAGGTTGATGACTTACACTCTTCTTTTTATAAGTCAAATCAATACCTTATTAACACATTCATACCAAACAGAAAATAAATATTACAAACCAAAGTAGTGCGCCTAGGTGCAGTTTTACGAGATAGAACCCTTTTTTTCTATGGCATCAATAGTTCCCATACGAAACATTATGTATATTTACCAGATGATCTGTTTCTTTAAGAATACATAAAAACAGATCACATTTATAAGATTTAACCAAAGAAACTCCAACAAGTTGTTTCTATGGTCAATGAATAAATTGAAGACCACCACTGGCGTTAAATAGTAACGAGGTTCGAATAGTGGTGATGGAACCAAAGTACCTATGAGAGCAACAATAAATGCAAAACATGTCATAAAACTACCTTTCCATAAGTGACCAATTGTAAACGAACTGAAAAGATGAGGAATAGACATTATGATAGGTGGCAATTTCTTAATGATTCTTCTATAGATGTAGAAAGCGAAATGTCTATTATCGGCTAAAAGGAATGGATGCACTATGGTGGTGTACTTGACTGCGACGAATATTAAACCGAAGAGACTGCCAGTGACAACAATGTTACTTGTTGCAAAATTGCCGAAATCCTTTATTGATGAAACAGAACCTGAAAATAACCCAAAGAAAGCAATGAATGAAGTACAGTAGAAGAATTGCACCAAATGAACTTTAATTTCATGGTTTCCGGAATCACCCAAAGTTATACCACCGTTGATCTTTAAGAATGCAGCGAAGATAACGATATTGATCATGTATCCACTGAACTTGAACCAGTTCTTGAATGCAGTATTGATAAATTTCACAATCCTATCCACGATTCCATCGGAATCCCTCACTTGTTTGTCTATGTAAACAACAGCAATGAAGCATATCCAGAGTATGTTGGTTTGCCTAAACCAAAGACTCCAAAATCCAATAAACGCACTCCAAAACGGATATTGTTTACGCTTGTTATTTACCAATGCCAATGAAAAAACAATCAAAATGGTTGACCACACGTCTGTATAGAACAAGGAATAATAGGTAAACATAAGTGGTTGTGAGATGATATTAATGCTCCAGAATTGATTAGGATTTGATTTCTTGAACAAATGAAGAACCAAGGGCAATACCACCAATCCACCGATTAAATTGACCGAACGCAAAACAGTTGCATCCATACAAGCAGGATATCCAGTCATCAATTCGATAATTTTGGAGTAGAAGAATCCTATTATGTATAACCCTGGAGGAGTGGTGATTTTGTTGTCCCATTGAGTAAATTTATATTCACAGTATGTTTGACATTGTCTTAAATGAAAAAATTCATCAATGTATGGCTCTGTGACTAGTTGATTGACTTTGCGAAACACAAACAATGAGAAAATAACAAACGATGTTATACAAACATATTTAGATATAGTGAGTATATTCGTTTGAACGACTAATGGCATGAGCGGAAGAAAATCGTTGGTAGTGAACACGGTAGTTACCAGAAAATATTTTCGCATGTTTTGATTCTATGGAAAAATATATATATTTTTTTTTTTCGTTGTAGTTTGTTGGTGTTGCCTCAGATCCCACGCTCTAAGAAAAATCTGGTTGTCAAAATCATGGTTGCAAAAAAAGCAAAAAAAAAATGAGGTCCATTATTACAACACTCTCCATCCTTTGGTTTAATCTATTTCTTTAGCCGGCAATCTGTCCAATGGATACTAACTATCACTGTGTTTAAAATACTTTTGCTATAAGATTATACTAGTACCCCGTACGTGTGTGTGTATGCCAATCTGTTTTATCCTCCCAGTGTTTTTGACTTGTGCTGAAAAGTCGTCATTTGTCATTTTCCTTGGTTCGTTCCGATTTTATTTTTAAGTTATGTCAAGATCTTTGATACCAGAAATTGGCAACAGGTTTATTCCGTCTTCATCTTCCTCGCTGGTTTATAGAACAAGTCAAAATTATGAACGAGACGATCTGAATGAAAGTATTTCCCCAGCTGCTTTATCCCTTCGTGAAGATACATTATTCAATCACTCAAGCTCCAATGCTTCTGGCCAGCAGATATCAATTAGTTCAGATAGTGAAAGTGCTTACGTAAGAAGTCCAACTTCTCATGCTGGAAGTCCGTTGGATTTTCACCAAGAGGTGGTTGCTCAAGCGTTAGATTTTGTTCATGATACCAAGGTGTTGAAGTTTGATACAGTACCCAATTCAAGAACAAAAAAACTTCCCTTCCATAATCGATTAGTTGGGTCAGTGGGCGATGACTTATTTAGCGATATGAATAAAAAACCACCAGCACCAGTAAAAACCATAGTTGCAACTGATATCCTACAAGCACCCGGATTGCGGAATGACTACTATTCGAATTTGGTTAGTTGGTCGTATAAAACCAATAGAGTGGCAGTTGGATTAGGCTCAAAGGTGTACCTTTGGGGAGTTGATAATAATGTGTCACAGATTAATTATCATAACGAAGAATTAGTAACAGCTGTATCATGTTCTAATGAAGATTGGATATTGGTAGCAACGGCGGCAGGGAAAATATTGCTAATGGACCAAGAAGAAAATTCGGTGGTAGCTGAATACACCACTAATGATGGGAAATGTGTTTTTTGTTTCACTTGGTTCTACAATTCAACTATGTTTCTTGCTGGTGATGATTTTGGGGAGGTGTATATTTTCAAGATTACCAAAACATTCACTGTTGAAATTAAATTGATCAAGATATTCAAATGCCACCAGCAACAGATCTGTGGTATGTATTTGTTTGCACAGTAGTTAAGTTGTTCACGTATTCTAACAATTTTTTTTTTATCTAGGACTTGCATTGAATGGGAGGAATGATGAAGTAGCAGTAGGCGCAAACGACAATTGTTGCACAATCTGGAACATCAAAGATGTGACCGATCCAATATTGAAATTTGTCTTGCCCCATAATGCAGCAATTAAAGCGTTGAGTTATTGCCCATGGACGCTATCTTTACTAGCCACAGGTGGTGGGAGTAAGGATAGAAAGATTCGGTTCTGGCACACTGCAAGCGGAACATTGCTTAGTGAATTCTACACGGATGGTCAAATAACGTCATTGATTTGGTCACGGTTTAAAAAAGAAATAGTGGCTACATTTGGCTTTGGTGGAACGAGCAAGTCCAACTTGTTATGTGTGTACACATACCCAAAAATGCAACCAATATTAGAAGTCAACGCTGCTTGCAACTTGCGGATATTGAGTGCCACGATTCTGCCAGACAACTGTTCCATCTGTGTCGCTACCAATGATTCCACGATTCGAATATATCAGCTCTGGGAAAAAACGTTGGAGATCATGCCTGGTGCTACACAGCGAATAACTGGAACATTTGGCAGTGATATTATTGAACTTTTGGAAGGCATATCAAAAAATGGAGAAGTCATTAGATAAAGTGCAAGCCTCGTTCCTAAGTTTCTGGTGGGAATGTGTTTGGGTGAGTATGTACACTCTTTTTACATTTGTTTCATATTAGTGGCGACACAATTATTTGGTCAGTTTTATTAGTGTGACTTACTCTAGTGCGCCCAAAAACCTCTGTCCAAATTGGTACGGAAAAAAAGTGAAAAGACTGTACGTGTGTGTGTGTATGTATCAGTAGTTTCTTTTTTTTTTCTTTTTGTCAAGGCGACTATATCTTTTTTTTAGGGAGAAAACACTACCAGAATGACGTTATGTAGCTGATCGATTTCAGATACTGTTCTCTCTCTCTCTGGCTCTCTCTTCCATTTTCTTTTTTTTTTTTCATTCCCCTATAATTCAGATTATTATTTTCTACTTCTTCGTAACCATCTTTGGATCCTTTTTTTTTTATTAATTCAGTTTACAACTTCATTGAGTATAGACACATAAACTCCTCCTCCACTTCACTCATCATGTCAGCTGCGTTAGTCAACCGTTCTTTAACTACCATTAGAACAGAATTAGAATTCTTGAAAGATTCGGATGTTATAACCGAAGGTTTATACGATAAATTATTACAATCCCTACCAGTCAAATATCAGAAGGACTCCGCTCCATGGGATGTCGACAGATTACCAAGTGGTACAACCAATGGGGCAATTGTTCCTAAATTTCAAAGCAAATCAACCACAGATGTCTTGGCTGATGATTTAGCACATACCAGTATCTCTGTGCCACCCCCAGCTTACCCACCAGCACAGCCACCTCGTGAAACACCAAGTACACCAAAACCAGTCAGTTATTGTATTGCTGCCTATGATTACAAAGCACAACAAGCTGGGGACTTGGACTTGTCAAAGGACGACAAATTGGCCGTTGTCGAACATTTGTCAGAAGATTGGTGGAAAGGTTACAAGAGTACCGCTGGACCAGAAAAGACTGGTGTGTTTCCTTCTAACTACGTGAAGGTTATTTCTGAACTGGAATACGAGAGTAAAGATAGAAAGACAGAAGCTCCATATCAACAACAAGCAGGATATTCTTCGTACGGACCACCAGCTACATACCAACAATCCCAACCTGCCGTCCAACAACAACCTTCATATGGTGGTTACGCTCAATACCCTCCACCATCTACTAACTACTATCCTCCTGCTCAACAACAACAACCGCAACAACAACAAGTGGTTCAACAGGAACAACCACAACAACAAAACTCACAGGGTGGTGAACATCTCAAGAAATTCGGAAGCAAGTTTGGTAATGCAGCTATTTTCGGGGCTGGTGCTGCTGTTGGTTCCAATATCATCAACTCCATCTTTTAGTGCTAATTTAGTTAGCGCTGGCGTTGATAAAAAGGTTTGGTTTTATATAGGTTGTGAAATTTTATTGAAATCCCACTATAATTTGTTAATAAACATTCTACATATATGATAAATGATAATTAATCAATGTATTATTCAATAATAATGATGACATATCCTTTTCTTTATCAAAATTTCGCTGAAAGTGAATACTGTTATTTCGTAAGGCATTTATATATCAGCTTAGATCATCCCAAGGGTATTTGATAGCTTTTAATCTTTTAAAGCATGGTGCAGTAAATTTGCGTGCAAATCACTTTGCGAAAGCAGCACAAGCAAAAGCTGTGGAAGAAGAAAATAAAAAAAAAAAAATCCTTTGTTGTCCTTTAAGATTTGGGTGGATTATTTTTCTGGATTGTACAATTTTTTTTTTCTTGAATCAAAAAAACCAAAAACCAAAAAAATCACCAGCTTCTGGGTTCAATTGATTCAAGAACACTACAGAAAAAAAAATAAAGCTGTTATATATCTAGAAATGTCCAATCCAAACGCTGATGACGATTTAGTCCCTGAAAAAGTTGAAGGTTACACCGTTGGGGAAAAGAAAACCATTGACGAATATAACAAACTAGATGCCGAGGACGAAAGTTTAGCCAAATGGAAAGCTTCCTTGGGGTTGACTACTGACACCAAACCATATCCAACAAAACCAGGTGATAAGAGAACTGTGGTTGTCACTGAATTGGCTTTGGAATTCCCAGAACAACCTGGCTTGCAACCAATTAGAATCAATTTGGAAGATAAGGATGGTAACACTATCGCCAACCAAGAAGTCAAATTTAATATCAAAGAAAAATCCATATATCAATTGGTCGTCAAATTCAGAGTTCAACACGAAATTATCACTGGTTTGAAATATTTGCATCTGGTCAAGAGAGGAGGTATAAGAGTTGATAAAGTTGAAGAGCCGTTAGGATCATACGCTCCAAACACCCTCGATAAACCATACTATGAAAGAAAATTCACAGAAGTTGAAGCTCCAAGTGGTATGATTGCTAGAGGAACTTACAGTGCCGTCAGTAAATTTATTGATGACGACGATAACGTCCATTTGACGGTTCCTTGGAGTTTCTCAATCACCAAATAATTAAAATAAGGTGTTGTGACACGTCTCAGGTAACTATGTTTTAATCAATCTGTGTAGAAGCTCATCAATTCTGCATATAATGAAAAAGTATTTTCTCTTACAACGCAAAGTTATGACAACAACCTTATCAATGTATGAATGATAGTTGGATTTTAAAGTTTTTGCTATTGTAGATGCAATAACCATTGTTTGGAATAATCTCTACTTCATTTTATCATTCCACTAGGGGAAGTCGTATAAGTATTTATTATTTGACAAAATAAAAAAAAAATTCGCTTATTTGATTTTTTGGGTTGGACGACCTGATTTTGTGCGTGGCACAAAACCAATTTCTACTTCTGTACCGCCGTCTCCTTTAAACTCTATTTAATAAAGCTCTTGGCTAGTGGTTTTGAATATATATTGACATAACTATTGTTTGTCACAGGATACAATTTGAGTGATTGTTTCTCCTTAATGCTTCAGATGTCTTTCTGTAACTTATGAAATTATCCATAGATAGGATATTTCATTTGTCGGAAATTATTTTTATTTCCGTTTTGTCTATAGGTGGTGTTTTATGCGTTGCATAGTCTATTAGGAAATTAAAATCTGTTTAAAATACAGATTTTCTATAATTAGGTGAATGGTTGGGGGAAATTAAAATCTTTTTAGATGTCGATTCCTTTTTTTATATATAGTCGACATGATCTAAACCTTATCGAATGGAGGTTTTCTGTAGTTAAGGGTACCTTTTCTAGATTTTTTAAGTGGTCTCACTGGAATGTATGGTGGAGCTTTGTTCAGACTCTTGGCCCCAGTAGATTTTCTTTCGCTTGTGGCCTGGTTGGCAAATGTCTGAGCTGTACGGAACCCGCCAAATGAATTCACTTCGTTCTGAATAAAATTATTTCTTTTTGTTGGCTTCATTGAAATTTTCATTGGGGCGCCACGAGAATATGCCTCGAATTCTTTCTTATAGTTGTGGCAGAATTGATCCAACTCGACTGTTGTAATTATCAATTGCTTCTCTAAGAGTTTATATAATACCTCTAATTCGGATACACTTCTAAATGCAGACTGATATGATGTCATGCCATTCTTAAGCTTTGAAATAAATCTGGATTCTGCCACAACATTGTTCCAAGAACCGCCTGAGTAGTTGGCGTAGCTTGAAATATAGAGAAGGGTTTTTGCTCTGGTGGTGGCGACATAGAAACATCTTCTTTCTTCATGAATAGGTTCCTCTGCTTCAGGTCCATTCCCGATAATAGCAAGGGCCATTCTCGATGGCAACAATCCTTCCGATAGTCCTGGCACAAAAACTACTGGCCATTCCAATCCTTTTGACCCATGAATGGTGCTCAATGAAATTCCTTGACTGTCACCTGTTGTAGAATTTTCATCGTCGTCGCTGCTGTCTTTGTTTTTCTCAACAGTGTCATCAGAATCATATAATCCGATGGATTCAATAAATCTGGTGATGAAGTTACGCTCGTCTTCGACAATATCGTCCTCTGGGGCACCAATATAATCCGGCAATGTTTCATCGGTAGGAACAAATTTGCACAATTGACTACCAACTTCTTCGACATTCAACCTCTTATCAGAGTCTTCCTGTAATTCTTTGCGCAATGAAGAGTCCTGGTAAATACCTTCAAATAAATATTGAACTTCTTTCAGCAAACTGTCACCAGTATATGCATCCAATCTGTTCAATTTTTCTTGTGCATTATCAATCATTTTAACGTACTGTTGAATGTTTTCTATATTTTTGGCCGATAATTTGACATCACTTTCATGATTCGCAGCTAATGAACGCAAAACTTCATGTACGGTTTTACCCTGTTTTCTTCTCTTCGCGATACATTCTGTGATCTTATCTAAAGTTTTTGGGCCCAAACCTCTTTTAGGGTAATTCAATGTTCGGGCAACTGACAAGTGGTCGTTTTCATCTCCACACACTCTCAAGTAATCCATTATTGCCAAGACTTCCTTTCTATCCCAAAAGGCCTTTCCACGAATCATTCTGTATGGAATTTTCTTACTTACCAACTCGGTTTCTAAAGCTCTGGTTTGAAAACCAGCACGGACCAATACAGCAATATCCTTAAATTTGATAGCAGAGCCTGGCAAAGCAAGTAAATGCTCTATTTGGTACATGATCCATTTAGCTTCCTCCTCAGCAGATCCCAAGGAACCATAAACTGGTCTAATCGAGTGCTCTGATTGGGACTTCAAGTCCTTCAAATGACGACCTTGTTGTTGGCGCATCACCAGTTCCGAAAACTTCAAGATATCGCTTGTTGATCTGTAGTTCTCATCCAATGTGATCTTCGCAACTGGAAGATTCATCTTCTCGTAGTGATCTACCATTTTCTTGAAATTGACAGCTTGAGCGTCACGGAACCCATAAATACTTTGATCTGGATCACCGACAATGGTTACATTGTGTTGGAACTCAGGATTCGACATGTGACCCTGAGCAAAATGATACACCAATTGCAATTGGATCTCATTGGTATCCTGAAATTCATCAACCAAAACGTGCTTGATGTAATTCAATACAGGATACTTTCTAATCAATATATAACATTTGATCAAACAGTCATCGAAGTCGAGTTTTTGATTATCCGCTAACACTTCTTGATACTTCAAATAGAAGAACGCCAATGCTTTGTCGTGAGTTCTGTCAGCCATGTAGTGATCGGGAAATATTGCTTTTGATTTCAAACTAGAAATTTGCTTCACAATATTTGGCACGTCATATCCATGATGCTTTGTATCAGCTTGGGTTTTCTTGAGGTTCCCTGGAGATAACTTATCCAATGCCTTTAATTCTTCTGGTTTTAAACCTTCGATCATTTGCTTCATGAGCTGGAGCTTATCTCTCTCATCAGCAATAGTATACTTCTCCAAGCCCATAACTGCACCATATCTCTTGATTATTCTGTAGCAAATACTGTGAAAAGTACCAATGATCAATTTATCAATACTGATATCGCTCCCTGCTAACAATTTGTGTAAACGGTCTGTCATTTCATTTGCCGCTTTTTTAGTAAAGGTAGTAACAATCAAGTTATCAGGTTTAATTTTATCAACAATTAACAAGTGTGCAACACGGGATACCAATAGTTTAGTTTTACCCGTACCAGGCCCAGCAATAATTTGCAATCTTCCTTTGTAAGAAGAGGTGACTGCTTGTCGCTGTCTCTCATTCAAGGATTCCAAAATCCTACCCAAAATTACGTTCTCCGAAACTTTCATTCTACAGAGCATCAATAAAATAATTCTTAAAAAAAAAAAAAAAATTAATGAAGGTGTAACTATAAGTTGTGATGGTAGAGATTGACTTGATAAAGAAAAGAAACTACAATATTTATAAAAACAAATAGACCCGTGTGTCTCTCACTCTTAACGTGTTACTCGTTACACACACAGGAAGGAGAAGAAGGAGAGAAGGAAAAATAAAAAAATTCAAACTCAAACTCAAATTCAAATTGATACAAACACACGCAAATACACATTATCCCACGAAACTATATCCCCCTATATATCATCAACCACAAGAAGCAGATGATCCTATAATGAAGCTATTGTCCTATCTACCGTTTTTAGCGGTTATTCAATTTTTCACATTTGTTGTGTCCCAGTCCAACTGGCCAACATTAAATTTCACATCGCAAACGGCGGCTAGGTCGCAACGTGATATTTCCAAGCTACTACCCATTGATCAAATGACATTTGTAGGGACATCATTAAGTACATTTTTCCGAAATAATGGGTACACTGTTGATTCCCTATCTCCTTTACAAGACTTGTTGAATGGGGGAATGGAAGCAATCATGATTGATCTTTATTGGAATGAATTTACTTCACAATGGCAATTGTGTCCTGCCCCCTTTCCTACTAATACAACATACAATATGAATAATGTTGTTAATCTACTGTGGAATGGTGGTAACTATCAATGTGAACCTGGGTTATCCATGGAGAATATCATATCGATGGTAAATTCATACATTCGTAATACCAATACGAATATCGCGGCCAATTTTTTACACATATTGTATAACTTGAAGTCAATTCATTACGAAAAGTCTAATAGAACAATCGACTTGGAAAATATGTACAAGCCATCAAGTACAAACCCTATGAGTATTGGTAATGATACGTTGAATGATACTGTACTCTCCTTGGGATCATACATATTTACACCCACTGTCCTAGAACTGTACCAAAGTACTGCCAATAACACTGAAAGAAGAAACGCAAATACTGTCAATAGCACAGAAGCCATCAGTTATTTTTATAACCAATCAAATATACTCGTACCAACGTTGGACACGGTGTTGTTAACAGAGTACAAGCGAGTAATGGTCCATGTGGTCTCCGACGAGTTGGTTAATTCATCTCGAGTTTACCAATTCACATCAGACGACACAGACTTGATATTCTTCGAGAATGTGATGCCCGTAGTTGTTGACACCACAACAACAAATACTGCTAGCCAATACTGTAACGAGTTATTTACATCCTATGATTCCCAAGGTGTCAATGTCAAGAAGTTCAATTCCATTTCTTTAACAACACAATTCAGGTATATCGTCGATAACGAACAGAATCCTTTTACAGTGGATTCGTTGACAAGTTTTATCAAGTGTGGTTATTCACCTATATTCAATGCAAGTTATGGTGTAATGGCGAACACGTCGCTGCCTGATATTCTGGGAATTGTGGATGAGTTTGTTCCCAACAGTTTTTGGTCATGGAGTCCTGGTCAACCAGCAAGTATAGGCAACAGCTCATTTGATGATGATGTCAATAGTACTACTGTGTCAACTAACAATACACAAGATAGTAGTAAAAGCAATGGATTGGCTTACAAGTGTGTGGTCTTAGAAGAAAGTGGTTGGACTGTTACCAACTGTTACGACCAACATGTTATTGCTTGTCAAAATCAAACTTCTAGAAACCAATGGGTATTGGAGAAATCTAACAAACGCAACTATTTTGAAATCAGTAAAGAGGATTGTCCGGATGGGTTTATATTTAGTATTCCAAGACTGAGTACAGAATTGCTTTCATTGCAAACCACAGTTAAACAGCAAAATATAGCATACCCCATTTGGATTGACTTGAATGATATTACAGTTTCAAACTGTTTTGTTTCTGGTGGCCCATACGCTCAATGTCCGTATCAAAGAACAATCACCACAAATAAATTTGTTAGAATGATCGCACCCAGTTTTGTGGTGGCAGTAGTGGTTTTATTCTTAATCTTTCTCGAAAAGGTATTCAGAACAAATCCAATTCAAACAAATAGAAAACGGTATTGGAAAAAGGCGATCCAAGAATACTACAACAAGAACGATTTTGAAGGTGTGCCATCTTAAGTAGGATTTTTTGCAGTAAAAAAAGAATAGTAAAAGGAACGTTTCTTGCGCATATTGCACGACCTTTAATGTCTCTACATTTTCATTATATTTTTTTTTGCCATTCTATTTGTTCTCAACTCACTCTCAAAATTTTCGATCAAATAGCAAACCCCTCCCTTCAATTGTACAGCATTCACAAATTACAAGAACAATGAACGATCAGAATTGGAAGAACTTATCTAATGAATTGAGACGTAGAGCAGAACAAGCACGTAATTCATCTGGACGTAAAGCTCCAAAATCCCCATTGGGAATATTTGGTGGTATTGGAGGAGCACTTCTTCTTGGGGGAGCAACTATGTTTTTCCTGAATGCCTTGTTTAATGTTGATGGTGGTCAAAGAGCCGTTTTATATTCAAGAATAGGTGGTTTGCAATCAAAAATTTACCCTGAAGGTACCCATTTTGTTATTCCATGGTTACAACGTCCTATAATTTTTGATGTCCGTGCCAAACCAAAGGAATTAGCTTCTTTAACTGGTACTAAAGATTTACAAATGGTTAATATCACCTGTAGGGTTTTATACAAGCCTGATATATGGCAATTACCTACCATTTTCAGAACCTTGGGTCCAAATTACGAAGAAAAAGTGTTACCATCTATTGTAAATGAAGTGTTAAAATCGGTTGTTGCCCAATTCAATGCATCCCAATTGATCACTCAAAGAGAAAAGGTTTCCAAATTGGTTAGAGAAAACTTGGTTCGTCGTGCATCCAAATTCAACATTTTATTGGATGATGTTTCCATCACTGTTATGACATTCTCCCCAGAATTCAGTCAAGCTGTTGAAGCCAAACAAATTGCTCAACAAGATGCCCAAAGAGCTGCATTCGTTGTCGATAAAGCTATTCAAGAAAAGCAGCAATTGGTTGTTAAAGCCCAAGGGGAAGCCAAATCAGCTGAGTTGATTGGGGAAGCCATCAAGAAATCAAAGGATTATGTGGAGTTAAAGAGGTTAGATACTGCTAGAGAAATCGCCAACATCTTGGCTGCCTCACCAAACAGAATCATATTGGACAATGATACCTTATTGTTGAATACCGTCACTGATACTCGTAAATAATTCGGAACTACATATTCATTAAAAGGTCTAAAAGTACCTCTATCTGTAAATATATAAAATGAATGATCATAAACAAGTGCAAAAGTAACTCAGAGATGTAAATTCATCGCTCTATAAAGCAATCCAATCTTAGTGTTGCTTTAGATTCTACAACTTCTAGAGCCCTGAACAAGGAACCCTTTTGAATAACACACACCCATGCAACACAAAATACAAAATTACATGTTTATTTACTATTTGCATATTGTTTCTTATGTTTATGACTATTATACCTGGTATTCCTGGTATTCTTATTTTCATCCGGTATTATAATATAGGGATTATTCAAGATTCTTCTCTCAGTTTCCTTGTCGTACTTTGGTACTGAACCCGGGCTATTGGCACCAGCAAAATTTGGTGGATAGCCATATACCATTGGTTGGAAGTAAGGATTGTATACCATACCAGGAACAGCAGCATTAGTAGGAGGTTGATTTGGATATTGATATTGTATTGGAATTGGTATGCTGGGGTACATTGGTTGTTGCTGTTGTAGAGGTGGTTGTTGGTATGGCATTTTGTAGTTGCCATAATTGACATAGTTTCTGCCATTATCTGGATAGTTTGACCTCATTGCATTTCGTGGGCTATTATTATAACTATCATCTTTATCATCGTCTTCCTCTTCCTCCTCTTCTTCTTCTTCTTCTTCTTCTTCTTCCTCCTCATCCTCTTCTTCCTCATCGTCATCATCGTTGTTGTTTTCGAATATCTCTTCTCTCAACCTCATATAAAGTGCTTCCTTAGATGCTCGTTGTGACTCTATATTGCTAGCAGTATTCTCTGATGAATCTGATATTGGTGTGCTCAGTCCTGTGTCTTCCAGTATTAACTTACTTTCATCCAACTCTTTAGTAATATCACTGATTTCACTCTCCGGAGTGCTTGGTATTTGCAGTTGAGGATTTGTGCTGGACTTGCTAATGATCTTTCTCACCATTAGTTTCTTTATTGGGGATGGCTTGATGTTTGGATCGGAGGATTCGTTATTGTTGGAAGTGTCTGATTTATACTTGTGAGCAACACTAGAAACCTTGACAAACTCTCCCTGTTCATTGTCCTCTGAGTTTTCAATTTTCTCAATCAATTCTTGATAGTTAAAGTTTAAAGTTGGTGTGACAATGATTTCGTTGAATGTGTTGTTCCAATGCTGTAAACAATAATACTGACACAACTGGTGACTTAATAACCTATAGTAGCTGTTCTTCAAGTACTGCGCTTGTATGATGTATTCTGGTTGCTTGATATTGCCCAAAATTGAATTTTTGATAAATTTCATCAAGTCTCTTTCTAAATGCAATATATATAGTTTATCTTGTTGTTTGGAAAGGGCTGTGATAATTGAGGACGGAATGGTGTTCGCAGTGGAACTCCTCTCTCCAGTTCGCGTGGATTGGTTATTCGTTGGCATCGTATTTGGTGGGCAAATGGTTGGCAAATAATCAAACTCTTGTTAGATTAATGGTAGACGTATCAAAAAAAAAGAATTTCCTGTTAAATTTATTGGAAGGTAATGGTAGTGGTGGTGGTGGTTTGTTTGTTTGTTTGTTTGTGGATGAAAAATTTTTGTTTTTGTTTTAAGAATATAAAAAAATTTTCTTTGGCGCTATCAGTTCGTAGTTTAGTTTGTAAGAGTGAGACGAGTGGGAGTGGGGGTGAGTGTGCAAAAAAAAGAACGGGAAAAGTGGTGGGCTCTCTGGAATTAGACTTTCTTATAACCTGTATAAACCCTATGGTTTAGAATTGGTGTATCCCTGATGATCCTTATACATTTGAATGCAAAATCAAACTACTAACTTTTGGTTGTAGATTAATATAATTTATCGTACGGGTTTGCTCTTGATCCCTTAAGAGAAAATCTAGGGATAACCTGTATGTAGTCCACCTTTTTTTTTTCTTACTTACTTTCATTAATGCTTCTCGGGATTGTTCGCATTCATTGAGAATGTGTGAGATTTTGCCCATTTCCAACTCCACTTGGAATTTGAACAAAAAAAAAAAGAACAAACGACACCAACTATTTTGCCATTCAAGTTCGGATCAAACCACTCATTATATACAATGTCTAGTGCTGACGACATCAGGGCTAAGAGATTGGCCAGATTGGCTGCTTTGGCAAGTAGCAACTCGGATCAAGCAGCTCAGCTGTCCCCTTCAACCCAAGAGCTTGCCACTGACTCTCCTTCCACAGTTGACAACGCGTATAGTTCGGAAAATTCACAACCAATTTCAAAATCGGAACCGGAACCAGAACATGAACCTGAAAAACCTAGACAACAAGCGCCTCCAACGAGAACACCTGTAGATCAATCCTTGCCAAAGGAAGATCAAATATCGCAATGGATTAAAGTAGAATTGGCATACATTTTTCAAGCGACAATCAAGTCCGACGATAACAGTGCGAAAGGACTAATATTCCTACCTAATTTGGCATACGAGGTAGGTGATGCCAATGTCAAGTTGGACGAAGACCACATAGAGTCCATATTCATGGAAATCTTAACAGAGATTGGAATTCCAAAGCCATACACTTTTCCAATGGAGTATTTGTATGCTGTCTACCATAATTCATTCAAGGCAAAGAGAACATTACCAGTCAAGACATTATTCTACGATGACAAAATAGCATTCTTGAATAAGACTATCAAACTTGCCATATCCTATGCTGGCATGAGTTTCCAGGTCCCTGACATGTTCCTCAGTAACGACCTACGTAAATCGCTTGATTATTTCATCAACAGATTTGGTGACGTGTCTGCATTTTTGATGGATATTATTCAACTCAGTATCGAGGAGGAATCTTTGCTTGAGTTGTTGAATTTGTTATTCCCTTACATAAGTTCGCAATTACATCAAACTAATTTAAGCGAACGTACTTATTTGAAGTATATTGCAGTGTTCGAAGCATTGGTTTCATTGAAGCCGGTAGCTGCAATTTTCTCACAAGTTGAAGGCTTTCAACCTCCAGATGCTACCAATTCGTTGGACTATGAACACAAGACATTATTGGGACCATTGTTGAGAATCTCTCCACTATTGAATGAAATGGCGATTTGTTATTTTGATGGGGACACTTCCGCTATGACTGCTGCACAAATCAATAACATAGGTGACTCGATAGTAAGTGAATTAAAAGTTATAATTGATCATATGTTGGTTATTATTGACAAATTGATTAGAGGTTCTGTGCAAACAAGACAAGATTTGCTAAAATGGCTTGCTAATCTAATTAATTTGAGTCATTTGAGAAGAGGTAGTCATGCTAACTTTGACAAATTACCAAGTGATGGTATCATGTACAACATTTCTATTGTTCTAATCAGATTGAGTTCACCCTTCTTAGATCATCCTGCTTTTGGTAAGATTGATAAAATTGATGTCAACTATTTTTTGAAGAGCGACTTGATTGATATCTCCGAAGAGTCGCGAGTCAATTCAACTATCGAAGAAGCTAACGAATATTATTCCAAGAAGAAGGAAGCAAGTACACCAGAAGAATTAGCAGCACCAAATTTCATTTCTGACTGTTTCAATTTAACCTTAGCTTACTTGCACTATGGTATTGGCGGTATTTTCATCAAGTACGGTCGTATACGTCGTCAAATCGAACAGCTGGAGCCAAGATTGGAAATGTTAGAAGCGGGCAGGGTGATTCCAGGTATGAACCCAATGATGCTACAAGCAATGAGACGTGAGCTTCCAAGGTTAAAACGTGACGTTAACTTGTTGCGTGCCCAAAAACATGTCATTAAAGCTATATTCAACGAGAGGAGTTTGCAATATGAGATATTTGATTTTATTATCGGTGCTGTGACATTTATTACTAGAATGATTGATAGCAAGCATCAATACCCACAAGTGAAGCTTTCAATCCCAATATTCAAAATCTCAAACGTATCACAGTTAGATGACCACGAATTTTTGAAGACAAAGACTCCAGAGCCATGGAAGTATTATCCTGAATTTATTTTGGAAGGTATTATCAATTATTGTAAGTTTTCTGTTAATTTCATGGGATGTCCTTTGGTGTCGAATGAAGATAAATTGAATATCTTTGTTGAATTCCTGACCATATTGTTGAGATGTCCGGAATTAATTGGTAACCCACACATGAAAGCAAACTTGGTTGAATTGTTATATATTGGATCCCTCCCAGCGCAGAATGGTGCGCCTGGATTCATGTCTAATATTTTCAACGCTAATCGCTTGGTTATGGATAATATTTTATACTCTTTGCTTGATTTCTATGTCATGGTTGAAAAAACTGGTGCTTCATCACAATTTTACGATAAATTCAATAGCAGATACTACATTTCAGTGATATTAGAAGAATTGTGGAAGAACCCTCGCTATAGATCCCAATTGACTGACTATTCTAGAAACAATGTCGATTTCTTTATTCGGTTCATCGCTAGAATGTTGAATGACACCACCTATTTATTAGATGAAACGTTTAACATGTTGAATTCGATCCATGACTACCAACAGGAGACGAAAAAGAGAAACTCTGGTGGTGAAGCAGATGAGACTATGGGTACCGACGAAGAATTAGCCAATAATTTGGAAGAGGACGAGCGTAGGGTAAAGTCGTATATGGGATTGTCCAATAAAACCATGCAGTTGTTTAAATTATTTACAGAAGAAGTTCCAAAGGGATTTGTGTTACCTGAAATTGTTGATAGATTAGCTGGTATGTTGGATTATAATTTGTCTATTATGGTGGGACCAAAATGTTCCAGTTTGAAAGTTGCCGAACCAGAGAAGTATGGATTCGAGCCAAAGAAGATTTTAAGTGATTTGTGTGAGATTTATGTTCATTTATCATCACGTCCAGAATTTGTGACTGCTGTTGCCAGAGATGGAAGGTCTTTCAATATTTCGTATTTCAAGAAGGCGGAAAGTATTTTGACGACCAAGACCTTTGTGAAGAATGAAATCATCAATGCTTTAGTTGATTTTGCCAATAAAGCCGAAGAAACGAGAGTAGCTGAAGAAAATGAAGAGTTGGAGTTGGGAGAAATTCCAGACGAGTTTTTGGATCCTTTGATGTTCACATTAATGGAAGATCCAGTGATTTTGCCATCTTCTAAAATTAGTATTGACAGATCTACAATTAAGGCACATTTATTGAGTGACGGTACCGATCCATTCAACAGAGTTCCACTAAAGCTTGAAGATGTTATTGATGATGTCGAACTTAAACAGAAGATTAGTGATTTCAAGAAGCTGAAGAAGCAAGACAAGCATGCTGAGGATGTGGTAATGAAAGATTAATTTATTTAGGTGTGAAAATGTGTGTGTGTGTGTGTGTGTATAACAAATACAAGCAGAAGGAAATAAATATCATTAAATTAAAGTAGAAATATATTGTAATTAGGAATACTAATTTACTCCCATAAAGTGTTTTTTAGTCTATACATCTCTCATTTTTCTTATTAAGACTATTTATATATTTTTTTGAAAAAAATGCTAAAAATTATACAATAATAAACCCGGAAATCATACACATAAGATATCTTTTATGCTTAAGCTTTGATAGCGAATTTTCTTTGTGGGTAAGCAATTCTTTGTTTTCTAGCCTTTTCGGTTTCTTGGGAAGCTTCGAATTTGGTCAATTGTCTTCTGATAGCTCTGGTTTTCTTAGCTCTCAAGTCTTTTGGAATGTATTTCTTACCAGCATAGAAAGCTCTGACATTATCTCTTTGGTTCAAGTTAATGACAGTCAACACTCTAGCAATGTTCTTTCTAACAGTGTTGATTCTTGGTAAACTTGGTCTTTGTAATTTTTGAACCTTTAAGGTGGCTAATTCTTGTTTTAATTCAACTAATTGTTGTTCTAATTGTTCCTTAGACTTAGTTCTCAATTCGAAAGTTTTAACGCCGGCCTAATAAGAATGGATAGTTAGTATTTACTAGCTCATTTATTAATGATGACTATATCGATCTTCTTCCCCCCTTTTCTTTGTCATGTAAGATTAGTTCTATTGATTCTTCGTGTATCAAATTATTGACATCTTATTTGATTCTTAGTTGTTGTGTTGTCGATGATTTCTTCGGATCTCTTTCTCTTGTGGTTCATGGATTTCCTCATCTTCTGAATGTATTCATTCATTTGTAAGTCCTTCAAAAAAAACATCACTTCTATTTCTCTTCCTGGATTCTCATTTATATTCTCTTATGTCTATAGGGGGTAGATATGTTGATATTCACTTATTATCTAGGTTTTACATACCATTGTTGATAATCTGAACTTTACTATGTTAGAGGTCTAGCTATACTTTGAAAATTTTTTGAATAATTTTTCTTTTGTTAGAAAAGACCTGTGCGACTCCCTCTGCTGGTGTTCGTGTGCAAGGACCCAATCCAACTCGCGCTCACCAACACAAAGAATCCGCCATACAAAATTTCGCACTAGTTTTTCGCATATTCTACACATCCACTAACAAAAATTCGCACTATGTTATATTTTTCCCCCCGTATATAGTTAGAGTGGTTCTTTCACTCGGTTATCTGCAGTATGTCACATGATAGGGTTACAACCCTAGAAATTTCACACTCACACAATCACTAGCAAAAAAATGTTCCTTTTACTATTGTGTATTCGTTTCTTTCTTTTTTTTATTCTCTTATACATATTGCTTTCCAAAACAAAAAAGAAAAGAAAAGCAACAAAGTTGCAGAAGTTACTTCGATCCATCGTAAATTATTGATCATTCAGAAATCAATTTACTACAAGATATAGATCATAACTGATAAAAGTCAGATATGTAGTAGACTCCTTTCCTCTTGCTTTAACTCTCTCTGTTTCTCTCCCCCACTAAAATGAAGCGACCTCCAAAAGTCAACATCGTTTAACTGCACATGAGATGATGCCTCGCGTCTTATCACTGTCACTCTAATAACCTTTACAAGAAAACGCCACAGAATTGATTGATCAAAATCAAGTAGAGGGACAAACTCACGGGAAAAAGAAAATAATAGAAATATAATTATGCATATACGCTACGGTGTTATTTGGGGTGTGATTTGTTTTGTCTTTTCATCCATAAAATCTTGATGCCCCCGATATATAACGCTTATCTATTGTAAATTTGTAGTTTATAAATCAATGCACTATCTCTCTTTACTCAATATATAAAGATATATGTATACACGTTAGTACAAAATACTGAAAAATCAATTGCGAGGGTTCTCAGTGTTGACAACACACACAAACAATCTCTTTCTCTGTGGTACGCACTCTTTTACTCACTCACTCACTAACTCACTCATACACAAATAACAAAATAAAACTAATCGACTAAAGGGTATTGAAGAACACTTGGTCATAAACGACTAATGTTAATAATTTTCAATTCTTTATTATTCTAAATAAAATAAAACGAGAAACAACATAATTTTCCTTAATCCATTTATGAAGAGTTCTTCAAGTTGGTAGACAACCATTCCAAACCTTCGTATAAACCGTCACCGGTAGTAGCACAGGTAGCTTGAATGTACCAAGGTCTTTGTCTGATAGAATGTAAACCTAATTTTTCAGTTATTTCAGCAGCATTCATAGCATTTGGTAAATCTTGTTTGTTAGCAAACACTAACAATAATGCGTCTCTCAATTCATCTTCGTTCAACATTTGTTGTAATTCTTCTCTAGCTTCAGCGATACGATCTCTATCGTTGGAATCAACGACGAAAATGATACCTTGAGTGTTTTGGAAGTAGTATCTCCACAATGGTCTGATTTTATCTTGACCACCGACATCCCATACAGTGAATGAGATATTCTTATATTCGACGGTTTCGACATTGAAACCAATGGTTGGAATGGTAGTGACGATTTCACCCAATTTCAATTTATACAATATGGTGGTCTTACCGGCAGCATCTAAACCAACCATCAAAATTCTCATTTCTTTGTTACCAAAGAGATTAGCAAATAATTTGGAGAATGATAAACCCATGACTTGAAATTTTATTTATGACAAAAAAAACAAAAGTGTAAACAAAAAGTATCTGGTAAGGATAGTAATGTAACAGTGATGAAACTAATGAATATAAAGAAAAAGATAAATGATTTTTGGAATCTAAGAATCTAGTATGCTAAATAAAAAAAAATTGGATATTCTTCTTTATTGTTGGATGGTGATAATTCTTGATCTTTGATTTATTGTTCTCTAAATTTTTTTTTTACTTCAATTAATCGTTTAATAAAGCGAGTTTAATTCGATCAACTGGTTCTTGAAATTCGGAAAAGATAAATAAATCAACAATTAATGATTGATTGATAGATTGATGGATAACACAAACGGTGGACGATACTTTGATGGTACTAAAAAAAAGAGGAAAAGTCAAAAAATAACAACAAATCAAATTTTTCTCTCTCTTTTTTTCTGTAGCTCTCTTTCGCTCTTTCAATCACTGGCAAGATTGTTGGAAATTGGACAACAAATTTTTTTTTCTCTTTTCTTTCTTTTTTTTTTTATTTTTTTTTGCGGTTGAACACTATGCGAGTTTCGAATACTAAGAAAAAAAAAACATAGCGCGCGCGTAGTACACACGTAATACCTGTCACTAATGCTCACACGCCCATTAACATGTCTGCCCGAGATATGAAATTCATTATGTTCAAATATATAATTGTGTTTAATGGGAAATTAGTGACTAAAGCCATTAAGCGATATGCAAACAATACAAATACCTATATATTCGTAATCCAGATAATTAAGCAACCAACAGACATAAAACGCTACGCACTTCCTTTCTTGGCTGCCCGATAAGCCCCCCTCTCTCTCTCTCTTACTCTCGCACTATTTACCGATCTTTACCTTACAATTGGAAAACAGTTGCAAGCCACGAAGAAAAACAGCGTAATTGACATCCTTGTTGTCTGGTTCCCAGTAGATTTCACTTAATCTGATATGCCAAGGTGGATAGTCTTCCAAATTCAAAGACGGAGCAAAACTAATCAACAAATCTGGTTCTGGACCAACTAATTCACGCAACTCTTCATCAATCAAATCAATGGTGATATCTTTGATCAGCAATTCCTTATTGGCAGCTAACTCACTCATGGTCTTGGTTAACTCAACCACAGTAGGCTTACCATCAATACGACTAATCAAATCGATTTCCAAATCAATATTCTGAACTTGTTCAGGCTTGTAGTTGTCACTATAAATGATTATATTCTTGTGAGGAGCTCTGATCGAGAAAGTTGGAATGGTATCGGTTCCAAAATACAAAGTCAAGGTCTTTGTGATTTCCTTCTTGATATCAGCAATGCTAGCACTATTTTGACTCAAAGACCCAGTAAATTCGTAGATGATGAGTTTGCCAATACCGGCACTCAATGACCATGCAGATACCTCGCAGATGGAACCTATTAATCCTTCTTTGCCACCATTTTCATCATCATCATCTTTTAAATCCAAGATACAACTTAATATTTTTGGAATCTTGGTTAATTTATTAACATCCTCTCTAATAACTTGTGGAGACTTACTTGGATAGTAAGTCAAGGTCAAATATTTTAAATATAAGCGACGATAAATGTACTGGAAGTTCTTGTAAATTGCAATGAAGAAAAATAAACTTAGTAGGATAAAATGACTGATATAAAACCAGGTAAGTGACATCACGGAGTTTGAAGCAGCACTACTCGTCTTGACCAAACTGTGAGATAAATCCAAAATGATATTGAATATATTATAGATGCGATAAGAATTTGGAGGTGGTTTAAGTTTGGGCTGATCATCTTGGGAACGACTTACCTCCTCAGTTATGTTCTTTAACTCGGTATTTCCATTGTTTTTCAATCTCACTTCTTCTAATATCTTCGGGGATTTAATCATCATTAACCGCCATGTAAAATAGATAAATATAATGAAGTAATCTGGGTCTCAAATCTTTGGTATCGAAGCAGATTTTTTTTTTTTTTTTTTTTTTACAACTCTCACATTAACACGTTAATGAAAGACAAACGTTTTTTTTTTTTCCTGTTTCGTGATCTCGCTCCCTAGAATTGTTGCATGCTGCGAAGAAACGCCAGGCTTGCACACAGGGATAAGTTTTGATAGGAACATATGTAATGAACTGAATAATAGATATCTTTCGTTCCGTAAGTGGTAAGGAGAGGACGGTTATTCAATGTCTTAATCGGATCATAAGAATTTTATTTTGGTAGCAAGTCTGTATTTTGTTCGAAATTTGTTAAAATATGGTTTCAAAAAAAAAAACCTACGACGATGTAATTTACAGAAGTGTCATGAAACACTCATATCTATTTTGGCCAAATCAAGAGTTCGGACAGAAGGTGGGAGTGGTTATGACAATAATTGACATAAAGTTCCGAAATAGTTTAATTATTGCTCGTTTAGTTCATTTGTTATAGGTATATACAAAATAGAAGCCACCGGAGTTAAGTTGTAAAAAAAGCCGGATTGTGTTGGTGTACTTGCTTTTTTTCATATAACAATGTAATAGATATCATCAAAACATAAATATACTAATGTCATGTTTTATTAAACTCGGATCAGTTTAATGAATGTATTTGTGTGTGGGGGGAGGGGGGTGGACGGAACCCACACAAAAACTTTCTTTTTCCTTGATCTCTATGCCATTTTCGTTCTATAATTCTCTCCTTCGTATTCTCTCTCTCCCCCCGGCTAACCATCACGAGAAATGTGTGCGAGTTAACTTATACTAGCAGACTAAAGATATACATTAGCATCAATGAGATATCAGATCTCGTGGCAGTTTCCAATATCTCAATCTATGACTAATGAAAAAAAAGAAAAAAATTACCACCTGAAGCACAGAAGGCAACAAAGTTTGGCCGAAATCCACCATCCCCTCCGTTTAGCAATGTTCCCCCACCACTAATGAAAAAAATAGAACACGCTAAGAAAAATGAATACCAAGAATAAAAAAAATAAAATTAACATTATAAAGGACAAAGAATGTATGGCGAAGTTCCAGTGAGACACACAAAAAAAAAAAATCGGTAAAGAAAAAATACTTAACCAAAAAAAAAAACAGCCTACGACAAAAGAGAAAAACCAAGATTTCCAAAGCTAACTAAATCGCTCAGACACATATATATCTACGATCCTTAAACTATTCAGGAACCTATAAGATCATCTCATAGGCTCTGTCTGTTACCTGGAATTATCAGCTACTTCTTGCTTTCGACAACAAGATACCGCGAGCTTTTTCAAGAAAACAGAACGAAGAAATATCTATATCATCAATCACTATATATCATCACAGTCCCCTGACGCAAATTATTTTAACACACAAACAACAAACTTAAAGCACCAACTTCCCCCCTTTATGCATAACGACATATAACCTCACTATCCATATTATGTTTCCATTTCTACAACGAATATATTCAGGAGAGACCGGAGAAGAGGAGATCTACCGATCTAGGCAGCAGAGATTCTCTGCATTCAAAATTATACTAGTAACGGCGATGGGTGGATTCCTATACGGATATGATACAGGGATAATTAATGATATACTAGAGATGAATTATGTCTACACACACTTTCCAAGTGGCAACCACGGCTTCAGCACACACGAAAGAGCTATAATAGTGGCGATACTTTCGCTAGGAACATTCTGTGGAGCATTAATAGCACCTTGGATATCAGATACTTATGGACGTAAGTTTACTATCATGGTCGCAGCAGGTATTTTGTTCAATATCGGAAACATACTACAGATTTCAGCAGCAGAGGTAGCGCTACTATGTGTTGGAAGATTCGTATCTGGTATTTCAGTAGGGTGCCTATCCGCCTCCATCCCCCTTTTCCAAGCAGAAGTAAGTCACAAGCGATCGCGTGGTAGTGTTGTCTTCACATACCAATTTTCCATTACCTTTGGTTTATTAGTCTCCAGCGCAATATCGCAAGGTACAAGAAAATTGAACAACTCAGGCTCATACAGAATTCCGGTAGGCCTACAGTTTGCCTGGGCACTTCTATTGTTTGTGGGTATGCTTTTTTTACCAGAATCACCACGTTTTTACGTTCAAAAGAATAATTTACAAAAGGCACTTGACTCGTTATGTAAACTACGGAGATTGCCTCCCGATGACGAAGAAGTAATAGAAGAATTGGTCGATATCAAAGCGAATTACGACTACGAACTATCATATGGGAAAACAACTTTTTTGGATTGTTTCAGAAGTGGTGGTGGTCGACACAAACAAGGATTGAGAATGTGGACAGGAATGGGAGTGCAATTCTTCCAGCAATGTTCAGGTATCAACTTTATCTTTTACTACGGGGTCAATTTCTTTCTATCTACTGGAATTAACAATTACTACCTCATGTCATTTATTACTTACTTGGTTAATGTCATTTTCACAATTCCCGGGATCATGCTAATTGATGTGGTTGGTAGACGACCCTTGTTAATCTGGGGTGGTGTAGGCATGGCTATTAGTAATTTCATCATCGCCATCTGTGGAGTCAGTATCAATAACTCACAGATAAATGCTATCCTATGTGTTTCGTTTGCTTGTGTGTTTATTTCATTTTTTGCCAGTACATGGGGTGGTTCCACTTGGGCACTTTGTTCCGATATCTACGGTATTTCCGTGAGACAGAAGGCGTTCTCCTTAACTGCTGCAACCAACTGGATAGTTAACTTTGTCTTTGCATACATCACCCCTTACCTTATTGATACTGGTGAGCATACGGCTGCAATAGGAAGCAAGATCTTCTTTATGTGGGGAAGTTTGAACGCAGCTGGTGCCATATTTGTCTACTTTACAGTGTATGAAACAAAGGGTTTAAAGTTAGAAGAAGTCGATTTTATGTATGCTCATTGCGAAAATGCTAGGGCATCCAAGAGATTCAAGTCTACCAAGATTGATTTTGCTCATCTTGATGAAAATTACAACCCTATTCCTCAGGAACATCTTCCAGATTCAACCTCCTCAAATGATATGTACAACGATAAGAGATCAAGTGAGAACCCATCACCACAACAACAATTGCAACCCTTATTTTATAGTAAAGACCAAAATGATTTGACAATAATTCCATATAACAACATATTGAGTCCTGCAAGCACAGTTTCAACAGAAGAGCAAGAATCAAGGAGACAGTCAATCCTTTCCCATCGTGAGTTATCCTCAATCCAGTCTTCAAGATCTCGATCAACCACTCAAAGAACTAAGAGTAGAACCTCGGCCATTTCTAATGACTACCAGGAATACTTGGCTTCTATAAAGCGTGAATACTCGCATCATTATCAGAACTCAACTTCCATGATTAAGCAATTGTCCTACAATAGTGCTAATAATAATAGTGATCATGACAATACTGGCACTAGCAACAATCATAATAATAGCAATGAGAAACACAATAGTTTTGAAATACAACAAACCTCTGAGGATGAAAAGAGATCAAGTTTCAATGAAATCCCAATGACGGTTAACAATATTCCTACAACAATTATTGCTACACCATATTTCGATCAACCTCCTAGTGATTCTGATTCTTCTGACGAAGAGGTAGAGGAGACCAATAACGAACGAGAGACCAAAGACAGCACCAAAAATGAATCACCGAATGAGGAAAAAGGGGCATGAACTTACACAAGTAAACAATAATTAAGACAATCTTCAAATATTCAATTCTTTAATTTAGGTTAATTTTTTACACTGCATTTTTATTTCATACGATTTTAATGTACATTTCAGATAGGTTTTTTTTTATTTGTGGTAGAAGCATCTCTCGAAATTGTAGACAGAAATCTTCATTTAGCTAATGAAAACAATGTCCATCAGAGCTCCAAATATATAGTCCAATCCTCATATTGGTACACTACGACCAGATCCATTGGAATAAAGATGAAAAGAGATCAATATTTCGAGTCAGAAAACATTGAAAAATATCGCTTACTCTTGTCAGAGATTTCAATAATGTAAATGAATTTAAATTAATAATGGCTAAAGAAACGGTGCCTATAACCATGCTGCATGCTGCATTCGGCTCGGCTGGAAAATGTTAGTGAACTCACACTACCGTTTTTGTTCGCACTGGTAACGTAATTCTAGCCCCCACGTTGAAATAGGAAATTTTGGCAGCAACAGCAACAACAACAAAAAAAAAAGACAGCCAAGATCAGAGTATGATAAACAATAGGAATAAGGATAGTTCGTGATGCGATTCTAGTTGCTTAGGTACAATTAGTCAATATAATAGATTAAAATCAACAATCAGCCTATGATCAAGAGCCCGTTTCCGAATACTCTAGAATAACTCAGAGGCTTGTTTTATTTGTGCATTATTTTTTTTTTTGGTAATTAGACATAAGAATTTGGGACACGGGGACGGGTAAACTGGAATCAAGATGAAATATACGACTATTTTTTGAGAAGGGCATCAGTCTGACCTTTAAGATCTTCGCCTCAACCGGTATATATGGGACGTTAAGGAATACAATTACCAAGATGGTAATCGTTGACAACGAGGTATGGAATCGAACCAAATAGCACATTCCATTCAGTTAGAGTTGATCTGCTTGTTTTGAGGCTGCAGAAAGAGAAGGAGAAAGAGAAGTTAAAGCCTCTTTAAAATGTACAAATGTTTGTCTAAAATATCCGGTGAACTTTTATGTAAAAAAAACTAACGGATGTCAGATCACACAAAGCTGTTGCTGTCGATTATAAATATGTTCCCAATTCCGATAACTTTATACTTTCTACCTTGGAAGAAGTAGCCAACATAGACAAATGATCAACTCCCTCATACCCAATTCAGAAAGTTCTTTTGAAAAACCAGAACTAGAAGAATCATCTGAAGACAATTCGGAAAATGCGTACCATGGTTTTGATGCAAATACAAGCCATGATATCCAAAATTTGGCTAGATCATTTACACATGAATCCATTGTTAGCGGGACCGATGGTTTACAAAAATTCCTCACAAACATGAGCGAAGTGCCAGGTATCAACCCATACACAGACGGTATATCTTCCGATGAACAATTA